>JANSTX010007546.1:0-19843 GCA_027564355.1 Penthetria funebris | reverse complement strand
AATTCAATATATTAATCAATTTTGAAGATTTATTCGTCAACAGAAATGTCAAAATAAAATAGGAAAATATTTATTTTAGAGTTTATTTAGCTTTTATATGCTGGCAAATATTCTTATCGTCCTTATATTTATTTAGTATCTTGTTACAATTCGAAAATCTTAAGACACTTATTCTGTCTACACTCCCCGTATATATATATATATATACTCGCATATTGTCAACGTATTTTGCACAATGTTATATAAATAACTTTTGTTATAAAACATCTTGAAACAAATAGGAAAAAGAAACACTTTTTATATTATTTTTGTTCGAACAGATGAAGTTATGAGTATCAGTTTGCAAATCCTTACTATATATTTTATAAGTAAATTTGTATATATACTCGTACATTGAATAATCAAAAGGGAGTCCCAATGAATCAACAAATAAATGTACAACACATGTTGGAAACTCTAATTCTACATTTCAATTTCTTATAATAAGATTTATATTGAAAAATTAGATACATTTTAAAAAAAAAAAATTTTGGAAATAAAACAACTACCCCTTTGTAACAGCATACATACAAAATATAAAAAGTATTCATATGTATATTTTAAAGACATAAAAAAAAAATTATATGGTTTCTAATTCTATGAGCATAGATTAAGGAATGTATATTTAAATAAGACTATAACTAAGTAAATATTAATCTTTAGTTAATCTAAACCACCTTCTTATCCACAAATTTACTATCCATCAGATTTAACTGAATTGTTAAACATTAGAATTAAATTATAAGCGCAGATGTTATCAATTGGATATAATCAATCAATCACGGCTGCGCAATATAAACATTAACCACACCCTTATGTATGTGAAAATTGTATTTCACAACCCCTAAATTTTAACATAACATAATATAATCGATTACAATGAAAAAAATAAAATAAAAATATATGGTAAAACAAGGCAAAACCTTAAAACAATATTATAAACACATTTCGTAATTTTCCCCATTTTCCCGCGAGTTTGTATGCATTTTCTTATCAGATTTTCATCATGTTATACACTCGCATATATTATTATTTATATAATTGTATATAAAATATATAATATATGATAAAATACACGTTTCTGAAAGGTAAATGACCAGGGTTGTACCTTGTAATTGATAAAAAACAAAAAAAAAATAATTTACAGCTTTATCATCATTCAATAAGGGATGACTAATTGGGCAAATTTACGAATTATACATACAAATTACAAAACTTATATTGTAAAATGCTACATGCGATAGGCATGTAGCAAAAAAAAAAAATGCTACATGCGATAGGCATTCGAATGTCTGTCGAATATTAAGAAAAAAAAAACACAAGAATTTTGTGATTGGTAACTAGAAATAGCTGAAATGATGGTCAATTTATTTCATATGAATATAGTATTTCAAAAAACTGATATTATGCCTTCATTCCATTTGACACAAGTTTAACAGATGGAAGATTGAAATCATTGGGATAAAATTGAACTCTTATAAATAAATTTTTATGTGCAAAAAATTTAAATAAAAGATAAAGAAAAGCTATCAAGAATCTGCTCAATTATAAATTATATTAAACTGTAAAATATTGGTTTTAGTGAATTCAAACGTGGACACCAGCACCTTCGTCAATGATAACAAATATCCATGAAATCATCATGAACTAATGATTTGTGAAATTTGTGAGATTGTTGGTTGTGTAAATATTTCTATTGACAGTGAACATTAATTTTGTTTACATGAAACACTTGCATATTAAATTCTCTGTACAATGAGTAAGAGTCTGTTTTTGGGCAAATGGAAAATTCTGAAATTATTCAGCATAACCTTTTTGCAACCATTAAAACACTATAATATGTGTCGGAATCATTGGTCCTTAAGATAAATGTCGCATAACGGTAACTGGTTAGTGGAGAACGTTGTCGAAAGAGGATTGATAAATTTTTTATACCAGAAATTTTTGAAGTACATATACATATTATATATAGATATGTTGAGAAGTAAAATGTTTTAAGGTCGACAGGAATAATAAAAGCAGTACTAATTTTCTTTTCTTCAATTTTCTAACATCGCTTTCACATTGGTACACTGTCGCCAGAACTGGTATGTACGTTTCTAACTATAGGAAAGGAAACGATATATAATGCATTAAAATGTAACAATATAAAATGTGTGTAAAATCACAGCTCTGCATGAGGAATCTTGAACATTTTATTAATTTGACTTATAATCGCTCAATGAACGACAAACTGAGGCTTTTGGCAATCATTTTTTGTCAGAAAGAATACTGGTCGGAACGCATATATAGCTATAGGAAATGAAATGATATATGGCAAATAATACCTTTAAAATATAACGGTATAGTTGAAAATATGTGTAAAATCTCAACTCTGCATGAGGAATCTTGAACATTTTATTAATTTGACGTATAATCAGTTTTAGCTCAATGAACGACAAACTGAGGTTTTTGACAATCATTTTTTGACAGATGAACGACATTTTAATGATTTTGACAATTAATTACCAGATAATATTACCCCAAGAATCTATTAATTTATTTTTATTGGGTAGGAAATAAAAATGACGACAGGATAAAATGTTCTATATATTAACGATATGATGAAATTTGATATAATTTTTCACAATTTGTGTATATCACGATCACTTCACAATATTAGTTACTAATTTCTCAGCTTTGTTCATATCTGACGTTTCCGATACCATAATAACCAAAATGGCATGCTATTTGGGCAGTGTTTTAGAGTAACTCGATCAAATGTCTTCTCAAGAATTAGTAAAGCAAATCGATTTTATATTTTGGGTCACTACCATGCTTTCATAGAGTATAGAGTCGATAATTCGATTAGATTCGTATTGTAAAACTATTTGTGAACATACAGTTAACAACTACCAAATATAGTATTTGAAGAATAACAAGCCGATACGGAAGAACTAGCCTCTAGTAATGGTTACGGATCTGACATTGTCATAACGTTCAGTCTTGTGGCATATTCATATATTTGAATTTATATGCGCAATATCAGAAACTATATTATATACATATCTTAACAATAAAAATTTAAGATATGTAAATATGTAATATATTAAATGTGTAAAATAATTGATATTACATAGACGATACAATTAAATAAAAAACAGAAAATCTAGTCACGTAATATTTAAATTTTTTTTTAAAAAAAATATATATACATAAAGTAACATAATCGATATTTTCAAATTTTATATTAAAAGAAAAAGTAAGTAAGTACGTACCTAAGTACATATTGCATATGAATTGATATGTGCCTTGCCTCAATCAAAAGACTGACAACTATAAGCGACTAGACCGGAAGCACCAATGAATGACTCATAGTTTATTCTCATGAGTGTAATTTTCTATTTCTTAAATGAAAATTACTCGACGTAGGTTTTATATTATATTTTATTATTCAAATGCACATAGAGATAGTGCAGTTATTGTATATGATACAACCGTCGGCCTATACACAATCAAGGATGATCACGAAAGATTAATAAAAAAAAAAAAAAACAAATAATAAAAAAATACACGAGAAAGGAAAAATATATGAAAATAGAATCATCTTATAGAAGATATGTACATAAATATAAAAATATACGTACATATAATTTCCATAGGACGATAGAAAATTAAGAAATACATTCAGTATGACAGAATAAATAAAAGAGAATTCAAATTATAGTTAAAGATGCTAGTTAACTGACAACAACAAATATGTTATTGTTATTGATTTAGGTGTGCCATCCTGATGGCATGGGTGTTAGAAACAACCATTATGATGGTCCGAATTTTGAGCAAGTGCTTACTGTACCTATAATCACATCAGGATCAAGAGTATAAAGAAAAGTTTATATCAATTGTTAAAATTTTCGAAACTACGGAACAATTATGTATGGATGACAAAAAATATGCATTTTATCATTAATTATCAACAATATCTTGATGGGGTAAAAAAATCAGATACTGTTATTAGTATGAGAGATATGAAGCGGAATTGCAAATTTTGTACGGATGTATGCAACAATCACAAGCTTGGATTGGTGATACAATATTACTTTAAAAAATAATCAACAATGCAACTTGACAATTCCCTAGATTCACAAAAGAAACAACATAATAGACCGCATAACAAATAACAAAACTTATAAAAACGCAATGTTGGATATATGCAGTTTTAGAGGTGTGAATGTCTATAGTGATCATTATTTGGTTATTGACAATATTCGTATTATACACTATTAGCAAATATGCAATGACAGTTATTTTGTTTACCGGACGATAATATAATATAGCAACTTGCAGATATTTTGGCAACTCGCTTATTGCATGATAATGTTAACCATAATTGGAACACATTTTTAATTTTCAATTGAGGAGAACTGTCATTGGTTTCTTTAATTATGATTGGAATGAATGGATCCGTGATGATAAATGCAATTTTATAATGTGTTACTTCTCTGTACATGCCCAATTAAGATGTATACGGTCGTGGTGAATTGGAAGATGGTGAAATGAAGTTATTTACTATAGTAACATATAACTATATCTCGCAATTTATGTTAATCTTGCACATTTTCGTATAATGTGTAAACATAAAATTATAAAAATTATACAAAAAAAAAGAAGAAGAAAATGTTGCTAAAGTAAGATTTACATATTTCGCATAAATTTCAAAAAAAAAAACAGAGGGTTACATATTTATTTCTAAATGATTTTGTACATTTTTTTAAATATTTAATATTAGTTTATAAAGTGATTTAGTCTTGTTGGATTAATGGAGTATAATAATCCTTGAATAAATATAAAGAAAATGTAAAGTGATTTGTATTTATATTTACATTTAATTATGTTATAAATTAAATAATTTTATTGTTTATTAAAATGTAAATACAATGAAATCTTCGAAAATGATAATGTGATAAAAATACAATTTAGGTCATAATGATGGGGATATAAACTTTGAAGAAAGAAATCATTTAATTATTATTTGCATTATAATTTAATTAATATTTCATGCTTAGAAACGGATAGCATCTACTATGTACAAGTGTAAAGTTAAATGTCTGTATTAACGAACGATACTTTTTTGTTAACAGGAGCTTGACACCATCATATTTTGTCAATTACCTTGTAATTTGTTTCTAAATATTCTCTCAAATGAATGCCATAAACATTGAACTATTCGTAACTTTGTATCTCCCCCTTATATAGGCAAAAGCCAGTTAAAATCATTGTTTCGCTTCGTATCGGAACATTTTTCTACAATATGTGTATAAATGTGTTGTATTATTTCAATCCTAAAAGTAAGCCAATTTGTGGTACGAAAAAATCACATCAAAAGTATAATCTTAAAGGACAATATAATATTACAATAACAAGTTGTATGTCACAAATGATTCATGATGAAATAATAGTAAAAAAAGATAGTGCAAATCAAAGTTCAAATATAATAAATTAATGTATTTATGATATATCTTTAAAGAGTATATACATAGTGGTTATTGTCAGCATGGGTCTCAATTCTTTTATATGCGGTTTTAGTTTTCTTATTCCGTATAGATGTTATCCTGCATATGAATGTGGATAGAATGAATATATAAAATATGTGTGCGGTTATTTGCAGCTGTTATGAATAATAATTTTTTTAAAAAAAAAAGTAAATTCTTGTAAAAATATCATTTTTGTCACCTGTAGATAATATACACTTTAAACGTACAGATATAGATAGTTATATATTTAATGAACATTATCAGTTTCGTTTATTTTAACAGAATATTTTGAGTCATTCTCGTAACTAGTAAATATTCAAAAGTAAATAAATTTCGGATATATTTGATTATATTCTTCAAATGTATACAGATGCCTGTTTAAATACGAAGATCTGAAATTGTATATTTCTATGCAATAAGTAGAACAATGAGAAATGAGAATTGTAGTAACATTGATAATTAGAATTAAAATAATGAAACTAACAACCATTGTAGCATCAATTATAGTGTTCCGATTATACGCATCTGAGATATTCATTAGAGCGATGTAAATATACTTATAGTTACCAAATTTGATGGTGAAATATTGTCATAATAGAATATCTATTGATTAATGTGGAAGGTAATATTTTCGTTCAAAATATATGTGAGTTCATGTTGTTTAATGCCATATACAGGACGGGTTTGTTGACGGATACTATAAACAATAAAAAAATCATAAATTTGCCTTGTCTCAGGTGTTTTCAAGATACACGCTGCTAACATCTTATTCTTGAAGAAATTAAATTCAGATAGTGACATTCTTTGAAAGGTTCGAGGTTTAAAAATTATCAGCAAATGGATTAATATACGTAATTTGTACATTCCATGAACTATTGATTTTAAATATCTCATAATATAAAATACTGTCTAAATTAATTTAATACAGTCGTAGAACAAATAGGATAACATTTTTTGGTAATTATTTATCTGAAATTAATATACGATAATATTATTATACCATGTATATAATCGATAAATAAATATTTTTATTATTAAACAACAGTCTCGTAGTTTACTTACTTTGAGATGACTTAAATTACATAAGTGATTTATTTTATAATTATTGACTTGTTGTGGTTTAAAAGTACAATAGCATGAAATAATAATCTACATATTGAATTGATAGTGTTATAAATTAATTTACACTATGGTTTAATAAGATAAATTATGCAATAATTTATAGATAGTAATGTGTTATACATTGCTTCTGAATATGAAATGGATATCATTCATTGAGCACAAATATTTACTAAATCATACATGAAAATGAGAGTAAATTTTATTATTTAAATTTATATTAATAATAATATAATAATTGTAGTACAAGTCTGTCTGTATTTTAATATATAAAATATTTAAAATGTTATTACATAACCAATAGTTCATAGGAACCCGTTTATGTTTATAACCATAAAAAAACGCAATAAATAGTATGCTATTCGCGTCTTCATTTAGAGGAAGATTGTACAAAATCAGATTGTGATATGGATAAAAAAAATTGAACAAAAGTATGTGAACAATAGCTACAAGAGTACAAAGTACACCATAATAGTCAAATCATTTGTCACAGAAGTACGATCTTTTATATTGCAATATCGTGCAGAAATAGGGGTAAATATTTGCCTAATAGATCCTCACCCATTCTGTGAAAAATCAGAAACTATACACTACGATGTGAATACACTAACCAGAAATAGTAATAGAGAAAGAAAATTGAATCAGTAATTAAAAAAAAACTGAAATGAATTGCATAAATTAAAAATCTCAAGGGGAGAGTACACGATCATGTTAAATGAACAAGTGTTACAATAATCTACACTTTTGAGTCACAATAATCACATTACTGTCAATCTGGATGCGTTTTTAAAAGGAAAAAAACACATTTTTTTAAATCATTTGCTTGATACTTACATTTGCCTGATCAGAGTAAGAATAAAATAAATGTAAATGTAATTGAAATAAAAATATAAATATATTACTCAAAATGAAACTTATCACTTAACACCCTTCGACAATACAATAAATCAAATCGTTTTTAATGCACATTAAAATTAAATACAAAAATTGTATACATAATTTTTATGGATACCATGTGCTCGTATAATGGTAGAAATTCCATTACATTTATTATCCTAATTCAACGAAAAAAAAACCCTTAAATTTTAATTTAAAATATTATTTTATAAAATACTCATATATACGTCCTAATAGTATATTACGAAATGTGTGCATTAACCCATCAACCATGACATCATGTTTTAAATTTTACTGTGTGCCAATAATGAATTAATTAATTTAAAAATTATTTTTTATAACATAATTTATATGTGTTTTAATTAACTGATACAAAAGACACAACGCATTTTTATCTTTTTTTTCTGTTTGTCATTAGATATCATATTTATACTGCAGTGTTGATGATATTCATAAAACAACAAAAAAATATATTATATTCTGTCCCCTAATATTATTATCTTCAATTATTAAGAAATAAACAAAAAACAAGACGATATAAGATTATGGTTATAAGATATATTGACAATGGAAAACTTAGTCATCTAATGTTAAGTTAATTTCCAGACAAGTATATTACAGATAAACTATTTGAAATTTTATGACGAGTATGAAGTGATCGACATGATCAAGCATGTGATCAGGGTTAAATAAAAAGAGAGTATTTTAAAATGTATGCAGATATGACTTGATATTTGATGTCAACTTTATGCTTGAAACATCAAATTAATACAGTAGTACCACCACATGTACCCTGGGCTACAATGAGTTGAATTCCTGATCAAGTGGATACTGTAATTCCATTAGGTGACCGTTTAAAATTACCACCATCATAAACTCAGCTAAAAAACTCAGCAACATATGCGACTCTGTGAGCCTGTAATTCACAATTCAGAAACACTTCAATTCAGAAACATCAAAAAATTACTGCGGATTGAACGGAAATACTATGACGACCATACGGAAACCGACACAATATGGAATATGGATGAACTACATCGAACTTGAAGCAGGTGACACAGCAACAATCATATAAATACGTCAAGAAACATGTTTAAAGGACAGAATTAATGAAAATTGGTGGTTTGATGGAATGTTGGTTCAAATAATATCGAATCTAATTAATAATAAATTAATAAGTATGTATACGATAATATAATAAAATTTGATCTCAATATGCACTGTTTCACATGATATATTCCATAACAAGTTATAGAAATTGAAATGATCATATCATAAATTATACCAAAAATTATTATGATATATATCATTTGAATGCAAACATCTGCAAAATGAATATAGGCTTTAAAAAACAGGGAATACATATTAAAATCATGTAACTCGCGTATACAGTCCTTCCTATTTATATACAAAATTTAAGCTTTAAAAAATTGAATAATTTAATTAAAAAAAATTTCAAAATTATGATTTAAATTTAAATTTTTATAAAAATATTGTTGAAAAGCAATTGAAAACAAAAATAAATTGCAAAAAAAAAAAAAACCAACAAGAAAACTTTTAAAAAATCTATAATTTTGAAATTACATAACAGTTTTTTTGTTATTTAAAATATATGGCAAATTAAATTGAAAAACTTTGTTGGTTTGTAAAAAACCATTTCGCGATTTTTATTTATTTTATTTTATTCCATATCTCATAAACATAATATACTCGTATGTACACAATTTTATCAATTTAATCTAAACTGTAGAACAATATTTGTTTTATACTCGTACTAAAACAGATATGTAAGAAGAAAGTATGGAATACATACATCCATTTGCTTCTTAAAATTTTGCAAATATTGAAAGGTTTTAAATTCGTTCACAAACTTCGCAATATTAATAACATGCAATAAAAAATACATGTCATTAATTCATCATTGATATCGATATTGACGGATAAACACCATACCAACAAATAGTTATTGAAACCGCATTCATTTGAGGCAGAAAATTCGGTAAGCCACCAAAATAAAAGCACAATGAAATAGAGGAACCTTCCTTCCGAAGATATGCTTACTGAACTTTATGGAATCCAAAAATTCATTTGTTCCACATTAGTTAATACGCACAGTGAAGAAAAACATTCATCATTCCATCGCTGTTACCGGCAACTCGATCACAATTCACGTCAACTTCTGGAATGTGATCGGGGCTAAAAATAGGGAATATGTCGTGTTTGGGTAACTCGATCACAATTCATGTCAATATCTGTGATCGAAACTAAAAAAAAAAAGAATATATCGTGTTTGTAGACCAGGTGAAAAATATGTCATCAGCAAACTAATTAGCTGTGGATATATGCATCACTCTACTATTTTAAAATATATTCATCTATTGTCAGTACAACTTTTAATTCTCCAAATGACTTTAATTGGAAACTAAACTTTTTAACGTGCAACAATACAAATAGAATGATCGTGTATGGTTAAAGGGCACCAATATTTTTAAAAACAGAGTTGATATGTGTAAACAAGCACTTGCTTCAATGACAGCTGTAACAGCTGCTAATGATCACTCTCTCGATCAGGTAAATAAGGTGAACCTAAAAGTGTGACCAACAAAAGGTATGTTAAATGATGTGACCACAACTTGAACATAAAAACAATGTGGCTACAACTGCCGATTGCCTTCATTACAAGATATAATGACATCATCGGCGCCATATAGACAACCATTTCGAACAGTGACATGTTTTCAATAAAGAAAAACTATTTTTAATTTAGTAAAATTTTGGATGAGAGGTTGCATAATCTGTATATGTAAGTGCATCAGATGATCTTCATTCATACCATACTTTTCGATCAATAAGGTATGCAACATAGACTTTTATAAAATGTTCTGTTATAAATTATTTATTTTCTGAAATATTCGGTTATCTGAATTACTTAATTTCATAGAAATTCTTCACTTTCTACCATTTCATTTAAGTTTATATAGTGACGAAAAAAATGTTTAATATAAAAAATTTGTATGTATGATATATCATTGCTTAAACCCTCTAATTCTATGTACAATATCTGCAGTCATAAAAAAATGTTTATTACATTTTATTTTATATATTTATTTATATTTTGCAAGTTACATGCATAACTTAAGTATTACTCAGAAATGTTATTCTATATATTGAATAATTTACTAACGCAATTTAGTTATTATTTGATAAATTATACTTTGAAATTTGGTATATTAATTGCAGTTTGTTGTAATCTCTATATTGAATACTTAATATTTGATTGGATACAATCATCATCTCGATCTTTACTCTACGCGGAAGCATTAAGCGTCAATGGAAAACGGTCAATATTCACGATCTATGGCTACTATCGTCATTTCACTGTATTTCCTACCACATTTACTAGACTCCCTAATGACGATAGTTCGCCACGTTTTTTTTTCAGTTCAATCCTGTTCATTGCCTCCAGCTTCCGCAAATTCTCGCTTGATATTAATTTTATTTTACTATAAATTTTTGACACAGCAAGTGTTAGGAATACTAAATGCGCTGTATTATTTTCAACTGAGGCGCTGTATTATTTTAAACTGAGGCGCTGTATTATTTTAAACTGAGGCGATGTATTAAATCACAAGATATACGCTTGACTGGAATCGACAAAGGAGCAGAAGACATTAATTATATATCGCCTGATAGTCTAATTCTCCCTGCGGAGTAACAGTTGAGATGATAATGATCATGATTTAATTTAATATTTTTATACATATATTAAGAATTCTCTGTCTTAAACTAGAAATATTATTGTGGTTACTTTTTTCTTATCATTTTAAATTAATTATTAATATAATCATTAATGAATCAAATACGAGTATACAGTAAAATTTAAAAAACATCGCTGACAAATAATAACACAAGGTATGACTGTAACATTATTATATTCATCAGCTTGACGTGTTTAATTTAAATAAATAGAATATTATACCCGAGTACGTACACAATTATTTTGTAATGTATGTATAAACTGTGGTATGATTACTTTGCACAAGCAATAATGATCTAATATGAATATTAGGTAAACAATCTCTCTACTTCCTCCAACATTAATTTCTTTAAAAGTACATTAACTGATGGCTTAAGATTATTTTATTTTTTAAAATGACTTACATTTATTAGAATAACAGTTATAATCTGTTAATAACAATAAATGATACAGGTTTTACTATTTAATGTTTATCAATATTATATATAAAGTTAAAATAGCATATGGTACTAATACTAATTGAACAAAAATATAATAACGTTAAAAAATTACTACAATTCCTTTTCTTAAGTAATGTTACAAAATTACATGTTTTAAAGCAAAAAATAACTGAAAACAATATGCAACCTTAGATTACAGATACTATTGATATAAAGTTAAATGTTTAACGTTAGTATCAAATTGAATTAATGTAAAATATAATAACTATTATTTTCCGTACTAAAATAGAAGAAGTCTGATGAAATACCTCGAAATCAATAGTCGTGTTCTTTAAATTTAAATACCTATACGAATACATCTAGATTAAAAAATTACTATACTTGAATTGACAATTATTGTTGGGACTGAAAGAAATTTTAAGATATTTTAAGAACTTTAAGATCGACACAATAAGACAGCATATTATACAGTCTTTAATAGTAAATTTTACACTCCATAACACTTAGAATATTAAAGTTACATACAACAAATGATTCTGAAAGTGTCGTGTTAAATGTCAAGAATGAAACTTATTATATTTTATTACTTCAATAAAATTTTGTCACAAACTGTCAAAAAGTTTTAGACAAAATTTTCAACTTTATAAGTTTTAAAGACATTTTAAATTTACCATTAACAACAACAACAACTCTTGTTAGTTGTTCCATGGTCTATACGTCTAAAATCATATTTATAATCACATATAGTTACCATCGAGGTTACCATGCTTTAAAAATATAATAATGCTCTCAACTATACCATTATTACAATAAATTGTATGGAAATCATTAATTAAAATGATGAAAAATTTTCAGTCATTACAAAAAATTATATATAAAAAGTGATTATATTATTTATGATATTATATATATTTATATACATAAACAAAATGCCAAGAATTTGATTCTATAAACGACTCAATTGCAGCTGTAAACAACTATTCAATTATAAAAAGAAATATTTGTGTATTTGAAGTCAGACATGGTTGAATTAACATTTGAAATGGATAAACACTGGGACAAATTTTACAATGAATTAATAAAATTATTTAAAATACGTATCTTTTCTGAATTGTGTACTTATTTGATTTATTAAAAATATACTTTTAGGAACTATTTAAAAAGCACAAGTAAATGATACGTATTCAATACCTCACATTACATATTATGATAGAACTAGAATAGAAAATATTTGTGGTACATAGAGTGGTATTTTGTTATTATGTTGCCGCCTCTAAATGCATGTAACATCAAATGTAAACTCAAGTAACTATAATTGAAATTAATGATCAATTATATCTGGTTATACATCTGAATACTTCAGTAGATTGGTGTATACGTTTTTTTCAAACACGGCATTAACATCATCTTTTTAGTCTCGATCACACGACATATATCGCGATCAAGTTGAGTAATCACGATGCAACTCCATTTTCCACCATCTTACAGTATAGTGAATTAAGTAGATATTAGTCGATAACTTCATTCATCATCAATACTTTGCAGAATTCAAGTCTGAAGTCTTGAGACATGCACAAATTCTTGAAATAACTCATTGATATCCGAAAGAATACTACAGAAAACCAGTTGCATATGAATCTACATCAATTTATTTGTTTTCAACTGCTATTCATAAATTGCATAACGTTAATGCATCACTGATTTACAAGTACAAATAATGAACTAATTTAATAACCTCATATTTTAATTATCGTTTAATATAAAAACAATATATAATTACGGGTACATAAGAAATATGTATTTTTGTCAAGACATGTAGACAATATGTCAATTAATTAACAAATCTCAATCCAATTGCAGATTTAATAGTGCCACACTCAATAAATGTGCTTTGACAATCCACATCTAAAATCCTATTAGTTTCACAAAGTAGACAAAATGTTATGAAGAAATTAAAATGAATATAAAATAAAAACAGATTCGATAATTTATTTGACTTTAGGAAGATATTATCGGCATATAAACTATTACAGATTCCTTTTCTATAAAACAATATACATATAACAATAACGAAAAACCTGTATCCAATACTAATTTGAATGGAAACGATATATTGGGCAGTTCAATGATACACAAAATCCCTGTGAAAAAATTCAACATGATATGATATTAAAGTTTCTAACTCTCATTTGTAGATTAATGAACAAAATAGATTTGTAAGAAAAAAAAATCCATTCGAAAACATCACAGTGTCAGGAAGTCAAACGGGCGGTAGTGAAATATTATGCGCCTTTTTTTTACAATAGCTCCATGAGAAAAACAATGTTCCAAATTAAAATATTACATCTTTTAAAGAGGTTAACTATTGAAAGAAAGTGGCCAATATTTTTCAAGCTAAATTATTTAATTTCTGGTAATTTTGCACAATTTGCACCAAGAACAAAAAAAAAAAACAAAAATGCGCCAACAAAAAAATAAAAAAAAAACCAAACATAAAAATCATGTCTTGGACGACTCTATTGTGGTAAAAGTGTACATATGTAGGGAAAAATCACGCCAAATTTTACCATTACTTTTCTCAATAAAAATTATTGAATAAATAAAATATTTAAATAAAATCACTAACTATAACTATTCGTTAATTAATTTCTTTTAATATTTTTAACTAAAATACCATATTTAACATCGAAATTTATAAAAACCGGTATGCTATGCATATGCAATGCATGCACAGCCAAAGAAATATGAAGAAAAAAAATGGGTTAAAAAAAACGCAATTTCTTTGTTTCACACATTAAATCACAATAAAATAACTTACCGCAATTTAATTTCTTTTTCAATATTCACTTTATTTAGGATAATAACTTGTGATTATTTATTACACAATAATTAATTTAATCTATAAATTTAATTATTTAAATAAAACGCTCTTTTAATTTGATAAATTCACACACGCACAATACACAGTACACAAATGGCCGCTTTATAAAATTTAAAATTTGTAATAAAGCCATTTAGTTATGAAATTAAGCAGGAGCTTGACAATGACAATACAATTTTACGGTCATAGAATGTACTATGTGAATGTGCATATTCGATTTCTTACATATGTTACGTGTTGTTTAATTTTGATAATTTCTTTATTTTAATTAATTATTTTCCAAACTTTAGCTACATTAATTTATTGCACTTCATAATTTTATTATTTTTATTTTTGTTAACAGTACATAGAGAAGGTTTTAATTATTTTCCATTCATATTCAACAGAATCATGAAAAGAATATTCTAGTACTACATTTTTTCCTAATGTGTTAATATTTTGTATGCTTTCAGTCAACCTAACTGACAAATGTACAAACATATATTATAACCTCATTCTCATTTTATAATCAGAAAATGTTTTTTTTTTTTGTTTATAAATATTGTTGATTTTCACTAAAATCATGTAATGATTATTATATAATTAATAAAATATTGTATATATAAATAAAATGTGGAGTTTTCTCGAATACCTTAATAGTCCTGAATTAGTATGTAAATTTCAAAATTGGTTTGGTATTGAATATGATTTTGTTAAGAAAACTGGAAAGAATAAATTAAAATCGGCAAAAGAAATGCAAATAAATAACAGTAATTTTAAAAATGATAATCATAAATTAAAATATAATAATAATTTAAAAAGAGATGAATTTCTGATAAATAAGGATGAATCTAATGCACATAATATTTGTAATAATAATGAAGAACAACAAAAACAAGCAATAAAAATTACGAACAAATTTTGTCATTATTTATTCATTATTGGTTCAGCATTAGGAGATGAATTATTTTATATTACAATGATTCCTTTTTGGTTTTGGAATATTGATGGATTTATTGGGCGACGTGTTGTTTTTATTTGGTCCATTATTATGTATGTTGGTAAGATTTAAACACAACCAAATTCTGTTAAACTGTTTTGAGAAATTGAATCGACTTCTTTTTGTGTAGGTCAAAGTTGTAAAGACATAATACGTATGGATCGTCCAGGATTTCCTGTAAAACGTTTACAAATTAAGTGGAGCTTAGAATATGGTATGCCATCAACACATGCAATGGTTTCAATTGCGATGCCATTTTCTGTTGTTATTTATATGATAAATAGGTAAATGTAAATTCTTTATTTAATTTTACACATTGGTAATAAATTTGGTTTTAATTCTTTATAATAGATATGAATTTTCATCAGTTATCGGATTTATTATATCGACAATATGGTCTACTATTATTTGTTTAAGTCGTATTTATTTAGGTATGCATAGCATATTGGTGAGTAAACAAAAATTAATCATTTGTATCTACTAAATCACTACATGTATTCAATATATTAAAAGCATTGATAATAATTATACAGATTACATGGATTTAATCGTTATCAATTATTATTAAACCATAGATAAGGTATAATTATTCAATCTTTAATTATGTACATATATACATTCAAATTGTTTGCTTTCGTTATTGATGATATTAAAGTGTGTATTAAGAATCGAGACAGTGATAACGAATGATTATCTAAAAGAGTATATAAATTTTTAATAACCTGTATATGAATATAATGATATGAAAAGTTATGATTAGATTGGCTTGACTATGTTTGTTTGTGATGATACATTTGTTCAAATACAGATAATTCTAAAAAATATGGATCACTTAACATCACAACTCTTTGTTTCTAGACATTGTAATACCAATTTCATTTATATCATCAGTATCTTGAAAAAGTATTTAAATCTATGAATCTGATAATACAGAAAATCTATTATAGATAAATAATTTTTAATACATTTTTTTTCTTTAATTATTATTTCAGGACGTTATTGTAGGCATTCTTTTAACTGTACTATTGATGATCCCCATAATACCATTAATAGACTTTTTGGATATGCTAATTGTAACAAATAAATATTCGGTAATATTTTTAATAACAATATCAATTCTAATGGTGGTTTTTTATCCAAAATCAGATAGATTTACGCCGACAAGGTAAGTACAATCATCTCGACCTTTATTCCACGTGAGAGTACGATAATAGCTATAACTTTGTTTATCGTGTTCAGCAAAGCGATACCACGCCAGTTATCGCAAATACACAAGTTACCCTTTTTCGACAACTTAATTATTAACCATAAGGTTGGAATATCATAATTTCACTAATAATGGGATCCAATACTGATGCAATGCCATCCAAGTTCACTTTCAACATTTCTGATGATGTGTTATCGGCCTTTAGGTGTTTTAATGCGGATATGATTACTACGACTTGGAGCAGAATCTCTAAATCGTCTTGTAGTCGACCTTCGGTAACTCTGAGCAACCTGAACTTCGGGCCTATTCAGTAGCTCACAAAATTACGTCCGGTTAGTTCACTTTTACCAACCTCTTTGTCCAGTTGACTATATTGTGCCTGCATATTCTATTGGTATATCGCATTGGTGTTGTTAATCGCACTCTTAATGTTTTTGCGTCTTCATTACGACTTAGCAACGTTTATACGTCTCATCTAGGTTGTCTTCTTATGCCTGCCATAAGAATTAATTTAATCTGTCCAATAATATAGAATTTCTCCATCTCCTACTAATTGTTATGTGATTTATTTGATTACTGGTACTCACGTCCGGTGAAATTCAAATTTATCTATTCTTTTGTCGAAAATATAGTACCACCAATCACAAGGTATTGTAGTGCTACACATTTCCGCAAAAAGTTCTTTATTATTGTACTGTATGTTGTTCGAACCGCACTAGCGTCACCCATTCATATGACAATATCCTATCTGTTAATCTCAACAAGACAGTGTTGACTATAAAAAGCCTTCGTATCGTCAGATGATGCCTGTTCTGTAGGTGCGTCAATCTGAACTATTACACATTGAACACTACTCTTGAATCTTGCTGTGATTATTCGATCTGAATCTCGCTCAACCCGAGAATATCGAGTTTGTGCCTCTTAAATGCTTGAGCCACCTGTCAGTTTCGTCGGTTCAAAAGCATGGATCTACCATTCCAGGTTTCAAATCGTGTCCGCTTACGTAACCTAATAGTCGTCATCGTATTTCCATACGATCCGTGGCCATTTGTTAACGTTTCGCGTAAGTACAACAGTGATTTATACGGTTACAAATCTGTAATTGATGCAAAATATTTTTATCAATTATTCTATTTATTGAGGTTTAATGAAAAAAAAACTATTTTATTTGATAAAATTATTCTATTTTCAGAGGAGATACAACAATGACAATATCTGTTACAGTTGGTCTTTTATTTGGTACATGGTTAAATTATCAATTGGGTAACATTATACCATATACTGCCGATGCTGATCCTCAATTACAAACATTTATAAAATATAAAATAATTTGGCCAACATGTTTGAATATTGCTTTAATTATTTTACGTACAATTTTAGGCTTAATTTGTATATTTGCAACTCGTAATGTTGCCAAATTTATTTCTTATTCTTTTCTGTGCACCCTAATAAAACGAAATAGAATTGAATTAGTAAATTCGGTAAATAGTTTAGAAAATAAAGATAAAATTTTTGTTGATTTATGTTATAAATATTTTATGTGTTTTATGATTGGATTTAATACAAATTTTTTGATACCAAAATTGTTTCAAATAATCGGCATAAATAGATTAAGTTTTTATACAGACATTTAATTGAAAAATTAATATGAAATAATTTATTATTAATTGGACTAATGCATAAAAGAGATTTCAATAACTCCATTATTCACATTATTTAAAATATGAGCAACAAAACAATCCAAAAATTTATATATAAAATAATAAATTAATAATTACATAAAACATAAATTAGTATTATATACATTACATGTTTATTTCCTAGTCGTAATTAAAATTTTATGATATCACAAAATCATTTAAAATTGACATATGTGATGTGTAAATTGTGATACACAGAGAGTGTATCACAATTTACGCATCACACATATGTTTACAAATTATAATTATTGCTATGGTTTAAATAATGATTTCATTTTATTTATTGTTTATTCCTACTTACGAGTAGTGTAAATAATAAACGTTAGCAAAATACTAAATTAATCTCATAAGGTTTATTTAATATTGACAATTAGAGATGTGTAAATCCATCTTTTGCGATTTATTCGAATTTAAAAAAAAAAATACCGATTTCCACTAATTGCATTAATAAATATATTGTGATAAGTTCTAATTGACTAAAACGAATAGTTGTGAATTAAACCCTTGAAAACAAACATGAGTGACACATAATATCGCAAATTTAACCGTTTGGAAGTTAGTATCAAAATATATTTTGGACGCTCGCCACTAACATAGCAATTGATATGAAATTAAATTGACTATTGTAGATTATTTAAAACGCAGCAACGGTCAGAGTGCTCTGTTACTTCATTGTATAAAAAATTGTGTACTTCAGACCTCAAATATATATGAACGTGTGCAACCGTCACTCCTCCACTTTCAACACCCTCTATGTAAGAGGCACAGGTTTTAGGGATCAAAACGTTCAATCTAATATTATTTAAAAATAAAAGATAAGATTTTACAGTAATAATATTGACGACTTCAGCAAAGAATTCAAATAATATCTGAAGAAAACTGTTTTAATGTGCCTCCAAGTGATCGATCCTTTTAATATCACTTTTAATATCGCATCAGGTAAAAGTTCATTTTATAATTATAAGAGTAAGGGACGAATTGATGATGATAATTAATAAATGTTAATGAAATTTTGTGAGGCACTTTATCTTATTTTTTATTTAATAATATAAATTTACAATAAAACATAATTATTTATTTGTTAGTTACTATCACATAAAAAAAAAAAAACTGTGTTTTGTGTAGAAAAAATATACAAATTTTATTATAAATGCATTTTTCCATTATTCATTGAGACATATTTAATTTATATTAAAGTATTGCATTTCTGTTTTTTTAAAGATAAATTGGCAGTAGTCATATTTAATATTATTGCTGAAATTGTTTTGTACTGCTTAAAATTTACATAATGTTAATTAGTTTATATTAAGT
>JANSTX010007535.1:0-19844 GCA_027564355.1 Penthetria funebris | reverse complement strand
TACTTAATTTATTTATTATATATTAATATTATATGTAAATAACACTGCAAAAATTACTAAATTTAAAAAAGAAATTATTCTAAATTTCATTCTTAATTCACATTTTAAGTTATTAATTCATTTTTACTATATTTTAATTCAGTTACCCTAAAATTAAAGTGTTTTTATTAGAATATTGGTTTTGCTTTCCTACTCTATTATATAATCACTCGAATTTTTCAAGAAAAATTAAAAATATTATTGAGCTGCCAAAGCTCAAGAATAATAACTATATAATATATTGCCGCGACTCTACTATTTGTTGTTATTTCATTAAAATATTTAATGTTTTCAATTGGTTCGTGTACATCTTAAAATTATAAAAATTAAATCATTGGAAATATTAATTATTAACATATCTAATAGTTAAAAGTTAAACAAAATTCACACCCCAAGTGTAGTTAGTAACTTATGTGATTCTAAATAAAGAATCAATGTAACTACAAAATAATTATCGAAAAACAATTATATTACTGTCTTTCACTATTATTTAAAATAAAATAATTAAAAGAAACACATTTAAATAGTTATATATATATATACGGCATATTTCAATTTGAATAATTATTCATTTAGTAATTTAGTTTATATAAATTTTCTTTATTCTAATACGGATGTGGGTGGGTGGATATAGTGAATATTATTCTAATTTTCAATTTCTTTCTTATCATTAATTTTGAATTTCGGTTAAAATATTTTTAATTAAGAAAGAAATAGATCTGAAGAAATATATATCTGATTTAAATTTAATTAAACTATTTAATTTATTAATAATAATAAAAAAAAAATCAGTACAATGCATTGTTTGCGAACAAATTATATATACATTTTAAATTGATGTACATATAAATTACAATGAAAAATAAGATAAATTACGTGTAAATTAATAATAAAATAACTGGTATTTATATTTTTTGTAATAAAATACATTGAGAAAAATTATTCTTTTCGTGGTTTCCGTTTTCTACTACCATCCGATTGTGGTTCTTGTTGTTCGACTAATTTAGGTTCTGGTTCTTCGTCGTGTAATTCCTGAAAATAAAAAATTATAAGAATATTAATGAATATTCTTCTTGTATTGATATACGAGTGCATAGATTATATATAGTCAAAAGTCAAATACTACAAATTGTTAAATATAAACTTTTCATTCATATCATTAACTAAGAAAATGTTGTTGATAATTAATTGAATGATTATTTGAATTATTTGAATCTTTATATTTGGCACGAAAGACCAACAAAATTTAAGTGGATGTAAGACATAAAAGCGAAAATTTGTGTTTTTAATGTGATAGTATTGATAATGCCAGCAAAATGTTTTCTATAAAGCAAAAGTCAAGATTGCAGTGGTGATTTGTAAAGTTGATCAACGTATCCAATTTCCAACACATTTTTTATAATTTACATTACAATAACCTATTATTACATTGAATATTTTCCTGACATACAAAATATAAAGTGGTTCAGATACTGTTGATACTAGTTCAAGGTCAATTATGATGAATTAATTAATGTACTGCAGGTATCTACTAAATACAGTTAAATACCATAAACTTCGATACCCCTTAACCAACAGTTAACACCTTACCGTGGTGAAAGCATATTAGTACGTTATTGAATTTAGGGGCACTGACAGAATATTAAGAAGATAATATTAAATGATGTATTTAAAATTAAATAATTTAAGATATTCGTATATATAGTAAATTAATTGAAATTACTAATCAGCGCTGCCTAAAAATAATCGGATCGTCACTATAAAATGGTGTCCATATAATTATCATAAGATATATTAATAACGTAATTATGACAAAAATTAATCAGTAAACTAATTGTTTAATAGTAACATAATTTACTTCAATGTCTTCATCATTATCTGAAATTTCTTCATCTTCATTATTTTCATCTGTTACGTCTGTAATTATTGGTTCATCTAAATTTGATTTTTTACTTTTCCGATTAATTTCTAATTTATCAATGTCTTCAGTATGCTCAGCATTTGAATTATATTGATTTTCTTTTAAGCTTTCATCATCTGGTACAGATTCATCAGTTTTCTTTGCTTTTGCTGTTACATCTAATTCAGATTTCTTAAATTAATTGTTTAAATAGAAAATAAACAATACATTAATTGATTATTATTTGTAAAATTAATTTAAGCTATTTGTATGTATAAATAAGCGTATAATGAATATTCATATATATATATATATATATGTTTACCTTATCCGATGAACATAAATAATATATTAAAAATGCTAGCGGTAATCCACCTACAACTACATAAACTGCCCAAAGCCAAGGATTTTCATTTGTTAAATTTATTAATCTTGTAACAAACGTTTCCTAAAAAATTAAAATAATTTGTATGGGGAAAAAACTAGCAAAAATTTACTTGATAAAAATATAAATCTAAAAATAATAAATAAAATTATTTTACTAATAAAAAAAATGTATACACATATATATAGAAACAAATCGGTACTCTGTATAAGTCTCACTTTCTAGCGTACATAATTATTTTCGTTAACGATATTGTACCTCATTAGCACGTCGAATTAAATACCAAATATAAATACTGAAAGGTATAGCACAATATGTAAAGTATATAACCCAATAACCGGGTTTATAATTCATTTTGCGCATCATTCGTTCCCAAAATGTATCCTAATTTTATTTTATTTAAAATTTTTTTTTTTTCAATAAATAAAAAATTAATAATGGGGCAATTGATAAATTATTTAAAATTTAAAAAATCAATCTGAAAATTTTGAACTTACCGCCTGTTTATCAATTTGTTTACGTTTTAAATCATATGTCTGTGAAGCCCATTCATCAGCTGCTTCCTCATTATCAGTAATAACTAAATTATCAAATAATATATCACTTGACATAGACCATAATTCAATGCCGACAGCAGCCTAAATTGTTTGTTGTTTTAATTAATAAATAAAATTATGTTTATACATAAAATTAAAAAAATATATATTACAATTGTTGTCATCTTAAATGGAGTTAAGTCTTCGTAAAAATCTGGATTTGGTATTTTACGTGGTGCCCATTTTCCTTGATAATTAGGATTATCAATTAATGGTGCACGCCATTTTCCTTTATATTCTGGATTTGATATTAGCGGAGCTTTCCATAGTCCACAACCAACAGCTTTATCACAAATTGGATTTGCAATATATGGTGGTTCCCATTCACCATCCATATCGGTATCCCAATCTTCTGGTTTCATTGCCTTTGGATCTGGCACCATTAATTCTTCATCATCTAACCAATCGTCTGGTTTACTTACACTTGAATCGGGTATTTGTGGTGGTGCTTCCTCATCCCAATCTTCTGGTTTTATTGAATCTGGATCGGGAATCTAACAAATTGTAAACAAACATTAAATATTTATTATTATAAAAATTTATAATAATATAATTTTTAATTTCACCTTTTCCCTTTCATCCCATTCTAATGGTTTCTTATCCGTATGATCATCGATTTCACTTTCCGGATTTACAGATGGTGTAAATTCAGTAAATAATGAGCCTTCATTAATAATACGATGATCGACTTTAATTTCATAAGTATTATCAGGTTTTATTGAAAGTCGATATAAATGTGGTTGCTTATCTTTGAATGGCTCTTCAAGACGATCTCTATAAATTTAGCAAAACAAAAAAAAAAAAAATTACACATATATTAATTTAATATATTATAAAATCTGTATAAATAAAGGAATAAGTTAAGAGACACATTTGCATAAGATTTGGTTAACAGTTTTAGTCACCATCGATTTTTACTAACGTACAATGCTTTACCAATATTAATTAAATTATAAATTATAATCTCTCAACGTTAGCTACCAACAAAATATGCATATATGTATATGTATATATATATATATATATATATATATAGACCATTTACTGTATATAATAATACACATGTGAATATACTAGCTCAATTTATAATCTTATAATGCATACATAAAAAAAATTAATAATAATGGAATACTTACTTCGATTTACGGCAATGTTTTTCACTTATAGTTCCGTTAAGAGGATTAACATGTCGAAAAATAAAATGTAATTTAATATCATTTCCACATTTGTCTGGGCCAAACATTATTGTATATGGTGTTTTATCATTAAACTAAATTAAACAATTAAATTAATTATATATATGCAAATAAATAATATACAAATTAATAACTTACTTGTTTTAAATCCGATGTTTCTTTACCAGATGTTAATAATTTAATATAAGAGCCACCGCATTCTTGTCCGTCCTATTTTTCATTTTTATTTTAAACAAAACACAAGTTTGATAAAATAAAAAAGAAGTTTAAATAAAACAATTAAACATTTGATAAAAACAAATATTTCTTATAAATTAAGCACCTGTAATAGCACCTCATATTGAACAATAAATGGTTTATCAGCAAAAACAAATGGTTTATTTAATCGAGATGAAATTGCAGCATGTTTTGCTTTACTTTTTAATACCAAACCCAAATCATTTTTTAAAATTTGTCTCTGTGGTGACTCTATTGACCATACACCATCATATTTGGCAATGTCTTCAGACGTATCATCTTTTTTAGTTTCAGATTTTATCCATTTTTCTGCAAATTTATTATAATCATCAAAGTGTTCAGCAAAATAATATTTTCCTGGTTGGGCATAAGGACTTTCATAATGTATTGTCTCATCTGCTGACTGCTGTTCTTCTATCTGTTGTTCTGTTTCTCTTTGTTGTTGATCCTTAATATTAATGTTTTCCAATAAAAAAAAAGAATATAACATGAAACAATTGAAAAAAAAAGAATATAAATTCATTAAAATATAGAAACATGGAAATCATATGCATTCATATATCATTATTGGACACTGAATTATTTAGATTTTATTACATTAAAATTATTAGTGTGTAAAACAAGGCACATGAAAAAGTATGCAAATTATCTAGTAATTAAGATTACTCTACCCAATGGAAACTGGAAAACGTGTCGTTAATAACACGTAACTAAAAATATTGTGACAATGTTGACTGGTTAAAAAAAAAAACTACATACTTTGGAACTTATGAATCAATCTATTGAATTATACAAATGTAAAACCGGATAATTATAATTGAATCAATAATAAGTATTAAAAAATAAATTGTGTAAAAAATTGTGCAAGTGTCATGTTTTTCTGAAGAAAAAATAAAAAACATATAATTTAATAATCGTATAGACTCAGAATCATTAACCTGATATTAAATTAACTTACAATAAATGATTAAATGATTTTATTAAGATAACCATTGGTATCTTTTTTGAAATTAAATAAATAATCTGTAGATAACAATTAATGTCATTTTAATAATTTAATAAATGATAAGACATAAGATTAACATGTTATATTATATTAACGCAATAGTAAATAATTTAAAATAAAATACTTACATCAACATCATCTGATACAACTACTGAGTCATCATCAAAATCATCCGTTTTACATAGATTTATTGTAAGGGCCAAAACGATAATAAGGACTAGTCCGTATTTCATTTTTCTAAAATGTGGATAACAAAATACATTCATTATTCAAAATATATTGTTATAAAATAAACGTATTTGATGTGTTTTTAATAGTATTCATTAATGAGATTTTAATCAAGAAACAAAAATTGTGTAAACACATTCAAGTAGGTGAATAAAATACCATAATCGTACTTATGTTGGAAATAATAATAAATAAATTAACTTATATTTCAATTATATATTCTCACATTAATATTACAAATTGATAAGAATATATGAATAAAATTAAATAAATTTATCAATCAATAAATAATATACAAATATTAAATCCATTATAGTATAGATAACTCATTAATAAATAGTAAATTACAAGTATAATAGTTCATTAATTCTAAATCAATTTAATATTACAAGTAATGAGTTATATCCTCAGAGTTAGCCCAATAAAATATAGCAGAATCAACCTGATATAATTGAGGGAACAAAACAAAACGGAATGCTATATATAACAAAATTATAAATACTAGCTGGATATTATTACTTATTGATCTTTTAGAACAATAATCAGCGGACATTAACATAGAAATTAATTTAAAGAGAATATTACAACATAATCATTCACATAAAAATTTAATATGTTAAATAAAATATATATAAAATCACGTTGAGATAAAAAAAAACACACACACACAAAAATCTAATTAGATAAGTTAGGATAAAGAAATTAATATAATTTATTTATTTCGTAATTAATCAACAATATTGTAATTAGTTGTATAGAATTCGTATATGGTGATCTAGAACATATTATCAGACCGAGTACCCGGTGATACCCAGCTGACGGTTATCCTGATCGGGTAACCGGTGATACCGACTGAAGCTGAATGTGGATTCCATTTGCCATCTCATTTATGTGTGGTGTTTAGTATGTAAAATTTTATTGTTATTAAGCTATGCCAGTATTTTTAGTATATCAACATCATCTGGACACGTAACACAGTGGTGCTCATTTTCCCTTCCTGTAACATCAAATGTTAAACTAAAGAAATATAATTGAGATTCATACATTTTATAATATACATTTATTTGAATTATTCAGTTGAGTGATATATACATTTCCAACTATATTCAGTTTACTGTTGAGCTGTATTTTCATTTAATCGGGAATTGCTCTTTTTCATTACGTGGCAGTAGATTTGTCATTAGAATTTATTTGAAATATACGATTTTATACTATTGATATTAAGTAATACATTTCGAAGCTATGTTATTATCAAGATTATGTCATGTTTGTAGAATTTTGTGTGTAAGGACGCTTAAAATAATTCATAACAAGAATTATCTATTAGATACAGTGTTGACAAACAATGGATTTTCTTCAGATTGGCAACAACGTTGTCAGATAGGTCCTGTACTAGATTGAACTGATCTAATGATGAATAACTTAATGATATGTACTATCATGGAATTGAAATATATATATATTTGTCATCATAAAATAGAACCAAATGCAGTAAAATTCGGTAGAAGAAATAATTTTCAATATTTAAAAATATGAAAATTTACATTGTCTCACTTCTACAAATTTAACTCGAGTTTTTCTTTACAAAGACAATATAAAATACAAATTTTTATATAAACAAATGATATTTTTGGAAAACTTCCAGAACAAATTGATTATGGATTTTTTTTTTCCTTTTTTATAAAATTCATTACAACTCATTTTATTTTAATTTCATCATTTCCAAAAGAAACATATAAATTAGATATATAAATATGTACACGTACAAATAGAAAAAATTAAATCCAATTAAATAAAAAAAAAAAAAACTACACATTTTCAAGAGGGGACTAGTATTTGATGCAATTTATTTCTAAGGTTTCACGTTTTTGAACTCCCATTTTTATTTTTCAATTCAACCCGAAAAAAAAAAAAAAAAAAAATGAAAATAAATTTGTAATTAAAAAACTACTTACTAATTTTCTGTACTTTATATTCACAAACTAATCAATTATTAATAAATAGTTTTTTATTTTAAATTTAATTTTTATCTATTCAACAAACAAAATGTATTTGTAAAATTGTGTCTACCGGTCACAAAAAAAAAAAAAACTCATGTACATAAATGAAAAATTGTTCACCAATTCTCTAACTTTTTTTTCTAATTGAAAAGACACGACATGTCAATTTTTATTGTAAAAAAATATAATAAATGCCAAGTTTCAAAAAACTGCTTTAACTGAAAAAAAAAAACCGTACTAGACATTCAGTTAACTGTGGAACTATTGTTTAATTAAATTTGTTCAACTATTTTTCAATAAATTATTTATAAAATTTACGATTAATGCATAATAATGTATATTAAGTATTATTTATATTAAAAAATGATAATAAATTTAATTTTAATAATACATGAATAATATTGAAAATATTAGAATTTAATTTCGTCTATTACATTTCAATAAAAATATTGAGCAAAATTTGTGGAAAAGTCAACCAAAAAAATTATCATATTAAAATACATTTTTTCATAACAAAAATAATAAACATTACAAAAAAAAACAATATAAATAAATTAAATATGAAAATAAATAAAAATAATATTTTCATTATGTGTATTGTGAAAGTAGTGAATACCTCATTTTAATAAAATAAGAATTTAATTAAATTATGTGTTCAATGGTAACTTTTTCACATTGGCGTTTATGGATACGTCCAATAATAATACTTTGTTATTGTTTATTTGTTATAATTATTGTGCCATTACTTATTGTTAATTCGGTCAAAGATGGATTTACCCGTAAAGATCAATTAATTCTTATCGGTGGTTTATTTGTCCTGACCGCAATTCCCATATCAATATGGCATATAATGCAACACGTCATACATTATACAAAAGCTATTCTTCAAAAACATATAATCAGGATATTATGGATGGTTCCTATTTATGCATTAAATGCGGTAATTATCTATAAAATTTGTTACATTTTAATTCAATATTTTATGTAATGTATTGGGGAGGACGGTGGTGTAATGATTATTCATTCATTATGAATCATAATAAATATGTATTTTCATTTTTTTTTTTTTTTCATTTTTAAATATTATATAAAATTAAAAAATACGAATAACCTGTATTAGCATAATCTTTAATTTTATATTCTTGTAGTGGTTAGGACTTATATTTCCTGAACACTCATTTTATATGGATAGTTTACGTGAATGTTATGAAGCTTATGTTATTTACAATTTTATGGTTTACCTATTGAATTATCTAAATCTTGAAATGGATTTAGAAGCAACATTAGAATTGAAACCACCAGTTAAACATATATTTCCATTATGTTGTATGAGACCATGGGAAATGGGCAGAGAATTTGTGTATAATTGTAAACATGGTATTCTTCAATATACTGTTGTTAGACCAATAACATCATTAATTTCTGTGTAAGCATTTTTTGTTTTTTAAATGTTTTGAGAAATATTATTTATGATGTTATTTTCATCTTTTATGGTGTATGATATTTTATTATCAATATCTACTTACATAATTAGATCTTTTGGATTTGCCTGGAATTTATTATTTACATAATCTGATCTCATAAATTGTTTACTTTATGAGTTTCTAAAATATATGTTTCATGAACTTAATGTCTTCTATTAAGTAAAATATAGTTATATATAAAAATATATATAACAATAAATTATTCACATCAGTGATAATTTATAAAGAGAAAAGACACATAATTTTAAATCAATTGAATTTTCTTTGTGACGAATCAATTGCAGATACATAATGTTTACGATGGTCTCTAATTTGCCAGACTCTAATTAAACAAATAATGTAAATAATTTAGGAAAGTGTGGAATCCAAAAGATAATAAAATAAAGTCACAAGAAATGTATACATATTATTAATTTCAATTTGTGATATTTAAATAATATTTATATATTTACATTATTATGTCTATTTTCTTTTTTAAATATAGCATATGTGAATTGTGTGGTGTTTATGGCGAAAGTACATTTAAAGGAAATGTTGCATATCCTTATATTATTGCAATAAATAATTGTTCTCAATTTGTTGCAATGTATTGTTTAGTATTATTTTATCAAGCCAATAAAGTAAGATTTGTTTTTTTCAATTGGTTTATTAAATCGAATTTTATACTTTTTAATGTAATTATTTATGTGTTATATAGGCTGAATTAAAACCAATGAAACCATTGCCAAAGTTTTTATGTATCAAAGCAGTTGTATTTTTTTCTTTCTTGTAAGTATTTATGTGATTAAATTAAATGAAAATAATCTTTAAGTATAAAGATTTTTGTTTTTTTTTTTTAAATTTTAGTCAAGGAGTAATTATAACATTTCTTGTATATTTTGGATATATACAAAATATTTTCGGTTCAGATGAAGGTGATGATTACAAAAATCTTTCTTCAAAATTACAGGTTCATTTTTAATTATTAATAAATTACACTAATAAAAATAGAAAAAAAAAACAACTCTTTGTTTAATAATAATTTATGTTTTTTTCTTTTTAAATTTAGGACTTTTTAATTTGCATTGAAATGTTCATAGCTGCAATTGCACATCAATTTAGTTTTCCACATTATCCATTCCATATAAATATACCACAATATGATGAAAATCGTGGTTGGTATAATGCATTTTTAGCAATGCTAGATATATCCGATGTACATCAAGATGTTACAGAACATTTAGGTGTTGTTAGTAGTTCATTGAGTAGACGTTTACGTGGTCGTTCAACATATCAAATACCACGTGGTGGTATTTCATCATCCGAATCAGAATATTTAATACAGCCAACAAATATCAATTCACCATTATGTTATCAAAGTGATGTGTTTAGTGGCGGTGGTGGTGGTGGTAGTAATAATGTTAATTCAATAACAAATATTAGATCAGTTAAAAATCGTTATGGTGCATTTGATGGTGGCACCAATACAGTAACTATAGTTGGTAATAATATTAATAAGGGCAATGAAAATTTTAGAAATATTAGTGCAAATAATGAATATAGTCAAAAAGATGGTATAAATATAATAAAACAACAAACAAAAAAAGAATATTCACCACAATTTGGTGCGCCACCAAAAAATTGTAATTTTTTTAATATACAAAATTCTGCGACAAGTTCATCGTCAATGAATCGTAATGATAAATTAAGTGATAATACAAATACAACAACAACCACATCGACAACATCAAAAAGTGAATCAATGTCCACATTTACCGGCATTAATATGAAAAAATCCGATAGTAATGCAAGCGATTGGTTAAGTACACCAACCGATGAATTTATGGGTATTGATGTGAAAGGTATTGAAAATGATAGAATAAATTATAAACATGATCCGACAATTTAAACATTAAAAGTTTGCAGTGACTAATAGTTTTTTTTTTTTCAAAACAAATATTCAAAATATTTATAGCTAATTTTATAAAAGTTATTTAGAATTTTTATTATTATGTATATAAATTGATTCATATTTAAACCAAATTTTATTTTATACAACTTTTGGTTAATTTGAAAGTGATTTTTTAAAAATTTATTGGTGATATAAGAAAAGAAATTAAATTAAAAAGAATAAATTTATAATATAAAATTAATATGCTTAAATAATAATGTATTAAAAGAATATCCTTTTTTTTAAATTTTTTTTATAAATAAGTCTGAATTGTAATTGAATTAAGTAAAAAACGTAAAACCAAAAAAACGGGCAATTTAAACGAGAGTTATATTATTTTGTTTAAATGCTTAAATACATTAGAGAAAAAAAAAGAAGGGTATTGAAAGAAAAATTGTGATATATATTAATTATATGTATATTTAAATTAAATTAATTAATATTATTTAATAATTGATTGACATTATGTGGGATATTTCTTCAAAATATAAAAAAAAACATATAAACCTACTTGAAATTATGTTAGTTATTTGATTAGAGTATCAATAAACTTATGATGACAATATAAATTAATTTATGGTTTATTTTGAAAATTTTCAATTATGTCAATCATATTTTGCATATAATTAAGTAATAATCAATGTTTTTTAGCTCATTTAAGAAATATAATGACAAATATTAATTTTTAATTGAATTTGATACGTAATATATTTGCCGATCCACTATTCAATTGTTCTATATTTCCCTAATAAAGTCAACAGGTCATTTAAAATCGGAACTTTAAATCTACTTAAACCACACAATTGGACAATACACATGTTGAAATATATTATTCATGTTCCTATTATGATCATTATGTACATCAATAAGATTTTTATATCCTATTAAATGTAAAACAAATAACACATTTAATAACTGCATAAAATTAAGATAAATGTTCACTTGATGACAAGAATAAAAATTAAAAATAATATTTCTTATATTCCACATTTAATTAAACACAAAGCAAAAAAAAAAAAAAGTAAAATATATTTGAACATATCAAATTATTATTCTATTAATTTAAATATATAATAAATAAATTAATTATAAACAATATTTAGTAGTAAAAAAATATTAATAAAATTATTTAACATTTATATTTAAATTTATCCAAAAAAAAAAAAAAAAATAACAAATAAATAAATAAAATAAAAATTATAATAGAGCTTTTGTATTTGATATGTGTAAGCAAAACTATTACTGTATTGTCATTTTTATTTACATATTATTTTAATAAATAGCAATTCTTTTTTTAAAAAAATAAATTTTGTTTTGATACTTTCAATTTAATATGTCAATTATTAATTATCATCTAATATGTTTCTGTGTTACAGTAAATGCTGTTTTTTTTTATATTAAACAATTGATTTTAATAACATTGTATATGGTCTAAAAGATAAAATAATATTTACTTATTAATCAATTTAATGGCAGAAATGAAATATATTTCCATTAACATTAAATGTTTATGACTTAAATTATTGCTTTTTTTACGTATATATATATAAACATTTCATCAATTTTGATATTGATTTATTGCAATTTCCATTGATAATTTTCCCGATAATATACCATTACGTTCTATGGAATTCCAAAGTGTTCCCATAAATAAAAAGAATAATATTAAACCGGACAATAATACCTTTATAATTACGTACAATGACTTTAAACTATAATAAGGTGATATAAAATCAATAACATATAATAATAATAGACTAAATATTAATGATAAGAGAAAATAATTTCTTTTATGTGCATATAATTGTCGTAAACTATCATCACATATATCAATACTTTTATTAATAATATCGATAAATTCCTTATTTGCACAATCTTCTTCACTATTATCAATATTGTTCGCATAATCAATTGTATTATAATTAAAATTATCATCGTCATCAAAACGTTTACAAGCTAAATCAACTTGTTCATTTATTTTATATGTTCTTAAATTATTTAATTTATGTGGTGTAGAATATGGTGATGGAATTTTATTTATTGTTAAAATTTTTGATAAAACTGCTTCATGATCGGAATAACTGAATTGATGACCAGGTACAAATTTCGACAATAATGGTAATTTATATTCTAAAACTTTACTCTGTAAATATAGAAAATTTATATTTTAAATTTTATTTAACTACACTTAATTCTGTCATATTAATAAATTTTCAAAATTTAAGATGAATAATTTATAATCAGCAAATGAACATATTATTTATACTTACATCATAATTATCACCTGCACGATATAAAATGTAATCGATACGTTTACCATTTGGTAATAATTTACGAACTTCTTCAGAAGTATATGAATTTGTAAAACATTCATTTGTTGCAATGTTACCCATTTCTCTATTATAAGTTTCTTTTAATTTTGATGTTGACAAAAGAACTCTTAAAGTAATGTAAACATTATAAATAATTTTCTTATTAAATAAATTTACTTATTTCTTACCTATAAGCCAAATCACCTGGTTCAGTATTCAAATCACCAGCAAGAATTTGTAAAATAGAATCACTACGTGTATTTTCAATAAATTGTGCTGTATCAAATGCTTGTATAACTCTATGTGACATATAATCATCACAATTTCGATCATATTCAGCATGTAACTATAAAATTATTATTCTAATTGTAACATTTATAATGTTTAAAATTAAAAACAAAAAAAAAAAAAAAAAAGAATAATATTATATACATGTGCATTATAAATATTAATACGTTGATTATTTATAAGAATTTTACATAATCCAACACCTTTGCCACCAAACCAATCACCATGTTGTATTCGATGTACATATCCATTTACCGACCATGAATGATATAATGTTGATATTATTGGATATTTGGAAAAAATACATAAACCAGAACCAATAACACCACTGTAAGGACAGAAGGAAAAGAAAATAAATCAATAATTATAATAATTTAGAAACATTGAACAATCATAAAGAACCTGTAAAAATAATGTGTATAAGGTAAAACATTTTTTGTTATTTTCTTTAAAAATTGATAATCACTTTCAGACCATACTTCTTGTAATGAAACAATATCATACAGTCCCGTTGCCAATTCGTCACCAATTGCTTTAATACGAATGTAACGATCTTTGGATATAATCGGTATGCCCCTAAAAAAAAAAAAAAACAAATATACATTAAAATTTATTTATTTGTTAATTTAAATAAATAAAGACAAGGGGTGATTTTAATTTTTTTCTTTTTTTTTTAAATTAACGATGCCAAACAAAACAATTGTTTTGTTTTGTAAACAAATTAAATTCATATTGATTTTAGAAAAAATATGTCTATAACAGCATGATTTTTAGGAATGCTACAGAATAAAGGGCAACAATATTATTTTGTTTATTAAGGACATCTCCTTAAAATCCAGAGTGTTTTAGAGTTGCAAGTTTTTGCAGTTAAACTTGTATTCAAAATAGAATCTTTTAGTTTACATTTCTAACTATATATATACTTTATCGATCACATATCAGTGACTGGACTAATTGAATTTTTTGGGGTCATTGAAATGTAATTTTGCCATTGACAATATAATATTCAATAATATTCGCTTTCTTAATTTATTAATTCTTTGTGTTGTTCACACAATACGAAACAACAACACACAAATTTTAATTTATTATACATAATTAGAATTATTTATTAAAATTAACTATATATGATTTAATTTACCAAACATTAAATGTTAATATATTTAATGTTAATTGTAAATCCATTATTTTGATTGCTATAAATATTTATATTTTTATTGAAATAAAAATAAACACATGATAGGCAAAAATGACTTAAAAGTCTGTTTTCGAAATTTCGAAAATGTGTTTTCTAGTACTATTAATTTTTTGGCATTTTAATGTAATTATAATGGACTTGTAATTCGTTCCGCTTTTATTGTTATTATTTACAAACAAAAAAGGGCATTTAGTTTAATAATAGAAATCAATTGATAATTATATTTTAAACAGTTCAACACATTTTCAATCGTATACAAATTTAAATTATGAGTGATCCGATTGAGGATTACGGTAATTTTTCACCAGATAATAATGCAGCAGACAATAGTTCCAATTCACTTTATTTCTCTCATATAATTGTTCCAGCATCAACGCGTAAGTTATCTTAATGTTGTGTATCTACTAAATTTATTTAATAAAGTTTATTCACATATTACACTATATATACTGAGGGGATGACAATTGTTTTGGTGAAAACAAACTACATATTATATATTTCAGTTACCTAATAAATTACTAGCCAAATCAGTATATGAAGTTTCTGCTGTGTGCTCGTCTAACATTATTTATTATAGAAACTATCACACTTTTTGTTTTAGGTCATACATTTTGGACATACTATGGTTTCCCAGCCGATAATAATAAAAATATTATAACACGATCAAAATTAATTTGTATAAAATGTAAGAGAACATTCCCTTACACAAATAACATTAATACAAGTATTTTAAAAGAACATTTATCTACAAATCATTCAATTAATACTTTTGGGTACAACGATGCTAATAGTATGCCGATTCAAAGAGAATTGAAGCCAGATTATGAACAATCATTTCCGGCATTATACGATGACATAGTATTGAAAAATTCTCATGAACCAGAAATAAAAAAATCTAGAACCAATGATATTAATAAAAAATTATTAACATTATCACAACCATCATCACAAGTGTCATCATTAAAAAAGAATTCAATAAACATTATTAATGAAAATACGGATGTTAAATCAAATATATCTTTAGCTAATAGTATTAATAATTCAAAAAGCATAAATACTATTAATTTTGCGGAAGCAGAAGATGCAACTGACGGAAATGTTGAAGAATTTTATCTAATTGATAGTTTAACGACAAATGATAATGTTACGACTAATAAATTTTATACAAATATTATGGCAGATAATATTGATCAAGATGAAATAGATAATGAAATAAACAATGTATTAAATTCACCATTGAAATCATTAATAAAAGATGATGACAATAATTTTATGGATAAAATCATAAATTTTCTTATAATAGATTTATTACCAACACATACTTTAGAAGGAATCGGATTTCAGACATTTATTACATCTATTAGTAATGTAAATGTTGAATTTCCTAGTATCGATGAAGTAAGTATATAACAATATTAGTATAAAATTTTTTTATTGTTGATAATGAAAATTTGAATGTAATCTTTAAAAGAAAATATTTTTAAATTCAATTATTATTCACATTTTGTAGGTATTGCATAAATTAAATATTACATATCGAAAGAAATTCACATCAACAATGGAATCATTAAAAACATTAATAAAAGATAAACCATATTCATTATCGTTTGAGAAATGGACGAATAATGAACAGAAAATATTTTTAACTGTTTATATCTATTATTTAGATGAAGATAAATTGAAAGGTCAATTATTGGCAACAAAAGAGTTTCTAGCCACACATATGGATTTTGAATTTTGTTTTCATATTGGTAAATTAGATAAATGTTATGCGGCAATTTTAAATTATATACCAAATGATGATGATTTATTAAAATCATTTTTGGATTTAAATGGTAAATTGAATGAATATTGTGTTTTTAAAATTAAAATTATTAAAATTTTGTGTTTTCTGTCTTACAGATATACCTTATATTTACAGTTTAGATTCAATATTAGAGCGAATGGTAAATTTATGTTTTGATCATAATTCTGTTAACGAAATTTATATTATTATAATGAATTTTATAAATGAATATAAAATACTTATTGATAATACATCAAAACCTCGTGAAATTGATGAAAATTTCTGGTTAACAAAATATGCTTATCTGGAATTTTTTTATGAATTTTGTACAAACACATTTGAAACATTAGATCAATCATTAATGGATATTCTATTAAAGACAAAGCAAATTATCGATTGCTTACAACCACTCAAAGTAATTAAATTTAAATTTAAATTTAAAAACATACAACAATATTATTTTTCTTTCAGATTGCACTGTCAACTATGATACAAGAAAATCCATCATTAGCGTCAGTTATAAGACCATTGGCTAGTCAATTATTAGAATATCATTATAGTGAAACAGAAACAGATTCTGAAATTGAGATTGATCTGAAGGGTTTATTCCGTGAAGAAATTGAAAATGGGTAACACAATAATTCGTAAATAGATATGATTAATTTTGTTGAATTAATTCAATTTGTTTCACCAATTTATAGATTATTAAATAGTAAATTTTTAAGCATATCCTCATTTATGGATCCAAGATTTCAGCATTTAACAAGCCCAGATGATATTGATAATTTTATACGAAATGATTTGCAATTTAATTGCGGCATTATTGACGATAAAATAAATATAGATAGTGTACAATTAACAGGTAAATTATTTAATTGTTTTTTTTTTTCTTCAAAAATATAGAGACATTGAATAAACTGTTTGAGTTTAATGGGGGGTAATTTATGTGATGTTATATATTTGTTATATTATATGCCCATTGTATTTTGATCAGTTTCCTTTTTTTTTTGTTGCTGACCGAAACAAATTATGAATATTTGTTTGATGAACAGAAATTTTCTTGTTAATTTATTTCAGACAAAAATGAACAACAAATTGATGAATTCAATATACAATTTAATAATTATGTAAATGAAGTAAATGCGGAATTAGATGTGTGTCCAATAAAATGGTGGAATGAATTAAATGATAATTCATATTCTTATTTAAAAAAAGTATTTAATATATATCATGGTGTTTCAGCGTTTACCCATAACAGACATAAATTACCTTTAGAAAAACAAATACATTTTTTTCATAATAGAGCTTCTTTAAGCAGTCAAAGTGTTGATGCAATGTTATGGTTAAATTTTAATATTCAAAATAATTAACTTGTAAAATGTATGACAGTATTTTTAAAATATATAATTAAAAATAAATTAAACATATCTCATTTCATTTGATTTTGATGATTATTCTATTGGCAATTTTCTAGATGTTTATTGAAATATTACAATTGATATAAAATTTTAACTGTTTATGAATTCTAGTAAGCGACATGCATTTGATTTTTGATAATTTATTTGGCAATATTACTTTGTCTCTGAAATTTATTTTGAAAGGATACATTGATAATTTTTCTTAGGTATATGAATGCTTAGGTATAGGATAAATGACTGAGCCGGCCAACAAGACGACAGTGAATGTGTTTTAACTAGATATAATGCATTAAGGTTTCATACTAGTTTTTACAATACGGCAATAAAAAAGAAGTAAACAATGAAATTTACTTTAATTAATTTAAGTTTATTGTTTTTTTTTTTTTTATTTTTTTTTATTTAATTTCATAATTGCATTATAATAATTTTAATTTTCAATTAGAATTTATAAAATAAATTACAATCAAATTGAGGAATGATTTGTTTAAATTTAATTAAGTATTGAGTGTACGTTTATGTATAATAAAAAAAATACAAATAAAACAAACAAATATGTATAGATATTTGTAGTGTAAATAATTAATAAAAAAATTTTTCTTTAAATAGCTATAATAATAAAAAAAAATTAGCAATAAAATATACAATATTATATTTAATAATTTATATGTACTCGTAAAATAATTAAGAATTTATTATATCTATTTCTCAGAATGGATATCCCTACTTGTTTCAAAACTTAAACATAAACGATCTCGAACAGATTACCATTATATTCAATTATTTGAAATATAACTATATTTTATATCGATTGAAGTGGGAATATTTGATTAAAAAAAAAAGAACGTTGTCTTTTTTTAACTACAATCTATGGAATGGTTGATCGCTTATCAATATCAATTAAATACAATTGGAATGATTTCGCTTCATTTTACAATAATTACGAAATAATTTGTTTTACAAGCATTATTTCCTGTGGTAAACACTATGCCTATTAAGTAGAAGAAACAAAAGAAAAAGGATCTTCTTTATATAATATATATATGTAACTAAAATAGAAAATCACATACAATTAGCTTATTATGTTTGATAAATGGACGTTTTTATACTCTTAAATGTCTAAATTGCGGGATAAATCTAAAATAGCATAATATTTAATAACCCAAATGTATTTTGATTGTTTACAATTTTAATGTCTGCTATTTTTTAAAATTTTTTTTTTTTTTGTTATATTTTGTCATATATTAATAATAAAAATTACTAGTTGTGTAAATTAAATATCAAATAAAATATGATGAGTATAAATATTCAAAATAAGGTTAACTTAAAAAATAAAATAAAATAAACATTACAATTAAAAAATCTAAATGTTTAGTGAATTCGTTAAGCTTTACTTAATGTAATTACTTAATTTAATCATTTCATTAATTTACTTATTTATAATTGTACAGTGCACAGCATAAATTATATTATTATTAATAAAAAATATTATTTTTATAATTTAATTCATTTTACTTCAAATTATTTTCATTTGTAAATTGTGTGTGTATTTATAAAATCTATATATTTTTAATTTTTTTTTTTAAATTGATAATTGCACAAATTTATTTACATTCAAATGAAAACTTTAAAAAAAAAATTATAAAAATTTTCATTATTACAGAAATAAAAAAAATATAGAAAATACTAAAAATTATCATGGAATGTTCAATATTAAAATTAATTACATAATTAATTACATAAATTATACAATCTCAAACTATATCATAACAAGAGAAACGTATAATTGGTTGCCAATTATTGTAGGCCCTGGAAATTGTTTAACGGATCACAACATAATATAT
>JANSTX010007524.1:5606-19844 GCA_027564355.1 Penthetria funebris | reverse complement strand
CCTTTTCATATATGCAGACATGGATATTTAATTGTAAAAATCTTTCCATGTTTCCATTTACGTATGGAATAAATAATTAATTTTAAAAATGTGGACTTGGTCACTTTGTATTCATAAATTATTCAAAACAAAAAAAGGACGAACATTTTAATTTAATAACCACTGTAATATTGTAACATATTTAACTTTATTCTTGATATACTTAAAAAAAACTAGCATCCCTTATTCTTTCTAAAAAGAAAAAATTACAATATAAATAATTAATTCTTTTCAAAAGTCTTAAATTATTTGTAAAAATGCAATCGTGCAAAATTCTTATTGGAAATTTTATAATCAATCACCCACTCATTGTATATTATGTTCAGGAAAAAAAAAAAAGAATGGAACGGGAATAGAATAAATATAAATTAAAAAAATTCATTTTAAATTCATGATAATTCACTATGTTATTATATATACAATATTCATAATAATATATTGAGCTCAAAATATTATATCTTATCTCATAAATTTTCCATTAATAGCTCTCGAAGAAATCGTTTCACGGGTGTTTTACCGAGCGAGCCCTCCCTTTTAGAAAATTAAAATATCTTTCCTATTTTTTTTTTCAAAAACTTGGTATTCAATGAATTATGAGTACCGATAAATATTCTAATTTTATTGCCCTTTTTTTCTAAGAGAAATATTTTTTATGGTCTTTGGTTAATATCATAATAAAAATGGAAAAGAAATTTTCATTGTAAAACAAAATTATATTTTCTTTGTATATATATATATATATATATATATATATGGTGAATATTGATTAAATTTTCTTAATATTTCAAAAAATTATATGCTTTAAAAAAACTAAATGCGGTAAATTGAAAACATTATATTTTAATTAATTTTTTAACGTAAAGTCTTCATATATCTAAATGGTCTTGAATCTCAATTGCATATAAATGTAACTAGAAAATTGGTATTGTTTTAATAATATAGTTTTCCGGCAATATATTTTGAAAATATCAAAGATCAATATTTAAGTCAATGTGTCAATCTATAATTCTGTAATTCTCTACGAATAATTTCCAAACTGTCTAAGTGAACACGATTCCAGTTCACATCGAAAGATATGATGTAAGTTGGACAATTAAATCGGTTTTCCTTACTGAATTTACTAAAACATATATTAAAATCTATTTTTGTACGTATTTAATAGGATTATTATGAAGTACCATAAACCATATACTTCCAGAACATGGATGAAAATTTTATATGATAATTGATGTTAATCTAAAAAATAATTGATTAAAATTAAATTTTATTATTATTTTTATAAACTTAGAATTTAAATGCTTATTGGTTAGCACATCGTTAATCTTTATCTGTTTTATAATGTCTACTTGATGCTACAAAATCGATAAAACTTTGAAAATATAAATGACAATTTTACGATAATTAATCGTCATTAAAATTTGGAAAATTACAATTTTTGGATAATTTTAATAGAAAATTATTAAAAAGAATATCTTTACATTTAAAATTTTGTATAAAATCGTTCGTCAACTGCCTTGAATTTGCAAAACCAAATTTAATTTATAAAAATTATTTCTTGAAAAAATACAAATTAATTTCTAGTAATTTTAAAATTAGTTTCTATAGGTAATTATTTTCCATTTTAAATGATTAAATTAATGATTCTTTTAACTAAAATTTGGGTGAGAAATGCATTTAAAAACTATGGATTTGTATCAGTGATCAGACAGAAAATTATCAGAAATATTTTTCTATTCCTCTGAAATTAAGCTTCAGAATAATTGTATTGATGTGTACTCCTGATGCCAAGTGTTATCCAAATCTTTAAATTTCATCTGTGTTTATAAATTCTAAACAGACAACGAAGCACAAATTTTACATTGGTATCAGGAGTCTCACAGATGAGAAATTTAAAGAAAGCACATGTTTCCATGAATGAAAAACAAGTGGTTAGCCTAAAAAAGTAATTAGAAAGTGTATGTAATTATTGTTTTAATATTTAATAACATTTATTCCTCTACTATTCTATGGTAAATAAGGTGATCGCAAGGAACACCTTAAGGTTGCTAAGATTATTTTACATGTACGCAATAATACTGTAAAACTGTTTTTTTTTAACATCTTCACTGCTAAATTATTTAAAAATTAAACCATTTAAATTAATGTTTCGTAGTTTTATTTTAAAAAATAATGTAGTTTTAAATTAAATTAAAAATACATACAAATACATACAAAATTAAATTATAATTGAAATTTTAAGCTAAAACTAAACTTTAAGATATAAAATAAATTTAATCAATTTTTTATTAATATTTATCTAAATAATAAATTTAATTATAAAAAGGTATATTAGAAATGTACCCAATACAAAATCAAAATTGTAAAAATTTTGCCCCAATAAAATTTAAAAAATCCTTTAGATGATGATGAAAATGTTTCTGTTTTAAGCATGTCTCCCATTAGAAACTGAAATGAAATTTACATCAAATTTTTTTTCAAATTTTTACCATAAATAGGACAAAACTTTAAAATTCTTAAATTATATGTGAATATTAAATGTTAATAATTAATATGAGTGAGGCTAAAAATTACAACACTTGTATTCTTATACTATACTTTATGGTGTATTGAAATTCTAGAGTACTGCAATTGCCTACAATTTGATCCTCCCGATCATAACATTCTACTACTAATTTATATGTCAATCTTGATTATTTTATTTGTTATAATCAATAACTTATTATATCACAGGCTCAGTATATATTGAGAAACATGTTTTCAAGTTGTTTTAAAAATTTTTGAGCCTTGCATAGATTTTGAATTTTGAAGGTAAAAAAAAAAGAGTATTATCGTCATCGTATAATGAAAAAAATGTTAATCAGAAATACGAAAGAAAAAAAAAATCCTTAAAAGACAAGTTATAAATAAAAAAGTCATTATAAGTCGAACAATATAAATATTGTAGCTGAAAACGTTTCAAGATTTAAGTGAAAACAAAAGTTTTTGGTCCTAATATTTATTTATAAAAACAACATAACATTTTGCAAAGTTTATGATTTATGTTTATCCTTTATATACTCCTCGGTTGGTCCACATAATCTTATGTTTTTCTCTCATTTAAGTTAGATTTCAATGAATATATGGTCAAATTGTATAAAATTTATGGTACACAACAGTAGGAAATTTATCGTTTCCTCTATTTTCAATTTATGAATTATAGATGTGACAGTACATATAAATATATTTATTAGATACAATTCCGTATGTACAACGGGTCTAAATGATCAAACAGAATTTCAAATACCATTTAATTGACACAGAAAAAAATTAAAAACTTATTATGCGAATATTGGATAAGTCTAGGCTGTGATAATCAGTTACTTCATTCGAGTTACTTAAAACAATAATTGAACCACTTGAATATGCAACTAAGAATTGATCATTCAAAATTTAGGCATACATTATATAAATATTAATATTTTCAAACGGGATGTATTTGTGGGTATAGTACATGATTTTCGATAAGGACATTTTCGCATACATCTGAATTCGAAAACAATAAAAAAAGACACTTTTAATTTTTATATAATTACCATATAATTCATTTTATTGTGATTGTTACAAAATTACAATATTTTATTCTCGATTAATGCGTTGTGTGGACGGGGGGAAATTAGGGAGAATCTCTGCCATCTCGTCTGTCGTATCCATTAAATTCCGCTAAAATAAATGCACTAATTATAATTACTGTAAAAAATTAGTAGCTAGAAACCAATTAAATTAGAATATCTACTTTGTAATTATACAAGTTAAAAGAGCCTATAGCCAAATGTCAATAATGTCGAATATTCCTTTTAATGTTGGTCTATATGTATTTGATTTGTTTAGTGTATAATTAAATATCTCTAGGAAAAATGAAAATATTTCGTCGAAATTTAAACAATTAATTTCAATTGGTTTATCATTTTATTTTTCAATTAAATATGCATAAAATAATTAATGTGCTAACGATTTATTATCCAGTTGCATTTACAGGAAATGGAGATCCTGGAAAACCTGGAGCTCCCGGAGAGCCATTAGATCCTGGAAACCCTGGGGCTCCTGGTGAACCTGGAAACCCTGGGGCTCCTGGTGAACCTGGAAATCCTGAATTTCCTAAACCATCTTCTCCATCGCAACCAGCTAAAAGTGATTAGAATGAATGTTATTCAATTATTTGATACACACAATATATGATTAATTCACAAATTTTAGAGACTATTAAATTAGCTCTGAAATGGAATTGTGCATGTATTAATAATTTGAAGTGTGTAACAAAAAATGTTGTATTTTCAGTTTATGCGGCAGAATATACGTTTAAAAATTGTAACATATTACATAAATAGGAAATTAGATTTATAACAGCTTACGAGCTTGTCTATTTTATAAGCATGTTTGGGGATAATTGTAGATCATGTTTAACAATATAATTATGGTCATGTTTAAAACCACATAGAATTATCAGGCATTAATGTTTGTTCTACATTTAAAAAATTATCGAAATGAAGAATTTCGTTTTCAAAATATTTTTGGTTTTTTAAAAATACATTTTAATAACGAAAGTTAGATGAAGTCTTCTCAATTTTGTATATCATAAATGCAAAAATTATGTTATATTTCACGCAATATTATTGTTATGTGTATCTAGTCATTCAATTAAATACTGTAAAATTAACTTACCCCCGTGATTGTGTTGAAAAGCTCCACCAGAAACTGAACAACAATAATTTTAAATTATTTTCAGTATGATTTCTAACCAATTTTAATACATTATGAATTACCTTTTTCAATGAATCCTTTTATATCGGCCTGTTCAACCATTGAATCTGAATTTATATTTGAATTAATTGATGCACTCCACTTTAAAGAAAAAACTCTGATTAGAAATTCGTTATTTTAATAAATGTATGTATAAATTGTATACATTTACATAACATGAGGGAAACCTTAACATCTGATAAGTAAAAGCACAGAATGTAATATTTAATTCAAAATTGGTAATTTTATCTAAAAAAAATGAGACAAATCAAATGAACAGTTGTGCATAGTACATAACCAAACTGATGATTTGGTTAAGGTTAAGGTTATTCATAGTCTATAGTTTGGAGATCGCTGCAGCTACATGAAGATTCCAAGATTCTGCTACAAGTCAATGTGAAATAAAATCCACATTATAGTATCTGAAATACGGTAAGGTAGGCGGCACTGAAAATATTGCACCAAAAATACTAAAAGTGGTTCTGGACTACATCTCATCTATATTTTATCAAAATATTAGAGATGTGTGATCATAGAGTATGTATGAGAACTGGGAACACTTGGGTTTCATTTTTATCCCCAAAATATGTGTCCAGAAAATTGTGTGACCACGGAGTAGCCCCATATTTACATGAATATGAATATCTCAACATATACTGACGATCTAAATTTATTTATACTTACGATAACATAAATTAAACAAAAAAATATCAATGCACCAAAAGTTTTTGTCATTTTTTTAATTTAAAAACTTTATGCTACACAAGAATTGGTAAAAATTTTGAATTGTTTAACAATGAACTTGAAATTATGAACTGATTAAAATTTGAATTTTTTGACTTTATATATGAAATAAATGCGATGTAAAATTTACGGAAACATAAAAAAGAAACATCATTTCATTAAAATAATTTTGTAATTATTGCAATTATAAATAAACTTTATTTATTGTGACTGTATTTATATTTGGCAAATTATTTATGATAATTGAAAATATTCCCATTAATATAGGAAATAATATTTTAACAATTTGTTCAAATTAATAAAATGTTGGTGTACTTTAAAATATTATAGACAAAAAAACAAATTATTATTTATATAATAATTTAAGTATTTGCACTACAATTTGAGTAGAAATAAATAATTGACATCAAGCTCGAATTAATAGTTCTTGTGAGTACAATTATAGTTTCAAATCAGAGTTCAACACCTTGTACTGATGCTTTGAATAATATGGTTAATTATCTTGTGAATTCTGCAGTAGTTCAAATAGTTTAAATTTAATTCGGACTGCTACGTAAAATTTAATACACATGATAATATACTTCCATATTATTGAAAATTATTTCTATGAATAAATTCTGCTATGCCACTAAAAATCCCCATTTATAATTGGATAATTACATCACGGTAACTAAAAGCCCTTTATTTATAAATAGCAATTTTCAAAATTAATTAAAATTATGCAACATTCTGTTTATAATAATTTATTGAAATTTGTTGTGTTAGAAGGTCTTAACTGATATTATTTTAGATTTTAATTCATTGTAAAGTACCGATGGACATAACTTGAATAGTAAAATTCATTTTTTGTTTTGAAAACATACATTAAGTATTAGAAAATTTAACAACCACTTATTATCTTTGTAATCTACTTACCATATAGTTTTTCGGTATTGATGCATTTAGCCCTAAATGTCACAAAATTGAACAAAGTTGTCAAATGAATTGATAAATAAGAATATTAGTATAATTTTGCATATACTGAATTACTTATAGATATACCAATATTATAGAATTAGAATGACTCAAACAATATATATAAATTCAATTGAAATAGAAAAAGTCGCTTAGGCAATCAGTGTACTGGACCACCTGATTATATGAAATATCAATACTTAAAATATTTACAGTAAAATTTGAATCCCCATTATATACGTATCCATACATAATTACTTCCGAAACGCATAAACTACATTTTATCATTCCAGAATATTATAAATAATAATAGTCCTTTATGTTTTAAGCATTTCTCTGCAATTCTATTTTGAAATTGGAATAAAGAAATTATCTAAAATATAAACAATTTTCTCAAAAACACCTATTTACCATTAATGGTTAAATATACGTAATAATATAGGGTAACTTTACTTCAATTCAATATATACGTATAATATTATTACATTTCGTATTTATACTTGTTCCTTTATATATAAGGAAATCCAAATCAAATCAATTTTAGGTGTAATCCTTATGTATCTTGAATAAATGTATAAACACATATACGATCAAATAATACAAAATTGAAGATATTCTTTGTTTCGTTGTTCGCAACTGCCATTATCTAATGGATAAACAAAATTTATTTACAAATAGACAAATAAGATAAAATTTTCTCAATTTTTTTCCTGATAAAAGGAAAGTTATTTTTCTTTTATTTTCATTTTAAAGGTGTATATATCGGCGTCACATATTCTTATATTGAATTATTAGCGTTTGAAAAAAAAATAAAACTTCTTTAAATTAAATTTTATATGATTATTATAAGTGCATGAATAAAAAGTATGCGGTGTAACTAAACCGTGTCTAAGTGAATGATATCAAAATAGTGTAAGTATGAAAAACACGTATTTTCTCCAATATAATTAAAATACAAGGAGTTTAAAGTAATGATATATATAAGGGCAAAATAAAGTACACGAGAAGAAACTGACTCAGACCTGCAGAAGGAGTCAGATAGCTTCTCATCTAACAACAAAATAATTATAATGGGTGATATGAATGCTAGGGTGGGATATTCTGTATAGAATGGCGATAAACAAAGATTTAACACTAATTGAAAATGAGGAAACACTAATTGAAAATGAAGAGAAACTGATAGATATTTGTGCTTACAATAAACTTTGAATAAACAATACATTTTTATCACATAAAGATCAGCATAAATACACTTGGCATAATACCATAGATCAACAGTCAGACTACATTATAACAAACACAAGTTTTTATCGTCCCTCACAAATGTTGGATGTATGAGCTTTTTCTTCTGGTTATGTAGCTACGAATCATATACTGATTCTCTGAATAATTGCAAAATTACTAAAACCTAAGGCTCCAGAATATATTCAAAAAACAAATATTGAATCTATATTAGAACATATTACAATTTAAAATCGTCAACAATTCAACAGTCAAAGAGGTATGGTTAAAAGTTTAAAAAAAATATAAATAACACAAACTTATGGAGCGGTTGGACGAAGGTAAGTTAAAATCCATGCAAAACACAACATTAAACCATAGTTTACAGAAGAAGTGAAGATTTTATCAATGGAAAAACGTCAGGCGATAAGGAGAAAACCTAATATGTTTATAAAAATATGTTAAAACTTCTCTTATATTAAAAATAATTTAATTTTAATTTAAATTTATAAAACTATTTGCACGTTGCCTAAAATTCATCATAAATTGAAATTCTGATTTGGCTCTAATACTAAATATATTTTAACGAAACAATTCATCAAACGACCTTGAGGGAATCCCTTGTTGATGAATTGAATTTTATAAATGGCGTCGAAATGAAAAAAAATTACACATGTACATGGGCGTAGTAAAGTAAAATTTTTGAAGGGTATTTGGGTGTTTTCATCCGCTCATATAATTTTATATATTATTTATAAAATGTGACAATTGAGAAATTGTAATTTTATGAGTGCAATATTTTGTAAGTCGTATTTGGTATTGATAAATAATTCCGTATAGTGAAAAATCAACTTGTACATACGCTTATTCTGTTTTTGATTTTATTTTTTTTTTATATTTGGAGTACACTTGTTACGTAATCCATTGACCCTTTATACATTCATGTTTTTGAATACGATTATCAGAGATTGTGCACTTATATAATTATATTATCTGTCATGTCGGAAGAGAGTATATATTAACCTACAATTCCAAATATATATGAATGAACCATGACCTAACGAAAGAAGATGAAGAAGAAGCAGAAGAAGAGGTAACCATTTGAATATAAACAATGTTGAAGTGTACAATATAGAGGAAGCAGAAGAAGAGGTAACCATTAATGTAAACAATGTTCAATTGTACAATATAGAATAAAATGTCTTCTGACATCTGAGGAAAATATTGATTGGTAATAAAATGCTGAAAATAATGCTATCACTCTGAATTATGGATGTCGAATTAGGAACATATCATGTAAATTGTATTTCAGATGTTCTTCATTTCTGTCTTTTACGATGATCAATGAATATAGATTATAAGTTGGTGTTTCATCATAATCATCATCATCATCATCATCATTATTATCATCGTCATTATAATCAACGCATCTTAACATTTATACTATAAGATGCAAAAGACTAAATGGCATTAATGGGTTAATTTTCCCTATACCCAAAATCGTGTTAGGAAATGGGTATTTGATATAATGCTCGAAAAATCTTAATATGTAATTGTTTTTTGTTCTAATTAAAATTTAATGTTAAATACATATTATAATCGGCTATTAAATTAGTATCGCCCTATGTATCAATGTGGTGTAACAATCGAATTGATGAGATATGATGAAGATTATAAAATCTCTATTAATCTCGATCAAAATTCTATACTATTTTACTTAACTGTTCAAATGAATTCAATAACTACGAATATAGCAACTTATCGATTTCTATACATAGCTGCTATTTTAATTTCACTCATACAAATAATATGTTAAATTTAATTTTAATGTTTACATTCCATGCTAAATTTATGTTGAACACATAATATACTCGTAAATATTAATAAAATAAAAAAAAAAATAATTTGCTTGATTTAATAAAATTCTATATGTACACAAAAGTAAATTAAATATAAATAATGATTCTTGTCAAATAGTATTTTAAAATTTTACATGTACACAATTACGAGTATATATGAAAATTATTGATTCAAACCGATAAAATCGCAATCAATAATAATAAAAACGCAAGTAAAATTAGCTTATTTTATTCTATATATGAAGTTGTATATGTCTTTGTAGAAAAATGTATATTTAAAATTCAAATAAAAGTCCATTATCAGCAATTTATATCACCTTTATCCATAAATGTAAAAATCTAAACAGGGTTCTTTATATTTATTTCATAAAAATTCGCGTGCCTATCGAACATCGAAACCAATAAAAAGTTATATGACTATATATATTCTGATCGGAATTGGTTCTGGGGTTCTGCTTATATTTAATTCTTTCTATACTTTATAAGGGGTGGACACGCAAGAATGGCCGTATATATTGTATGAGGCAACTAACTGTAATGTTATCGATACAATGAATCTGTGGAAAAAAAACCCTTGTTATTATTTTTCCTTATTTCGTAAAATGATTTTTAATACATGGGTGTTATAATCCTTAATAATATAATTTACTTTACTATTGCAAACATATAAGGGTATTTGATTTAATTTTCATAAATATATATTTAATTTTATTTAAGTATATGAGCATTTGAAGATCATTTTTGCGGTAATATTTATTTCCAAATGTTTAAGCTGTCTTAAATCACATCTATTTCGAATGTTAACATAATAGGTTCACGAAATGCCGTGGCCTGAGATCTATTTGTGCATATATGAAGATTGTTACACAATTCATGAATTTTAAATTTTGGCAATTTACAATAAATTTTAAAAAATTAGTAAAAAACATATTCTCTATGCAATTTAATATTGAATGCATTTTTAATAATTTTATTAATTAATTGAAAATTAAATTCTATATAAACAATATGCTTGATGACTTCTGGACATGTGTCCATCAATTACCAAAAACATCAAAAAGCTTGCAAAAGTTATATCGATTTTTCATCAAATGAATAAATACTTTTCTATAGCTACAGAAATTTACTTAATTTTACTTAATTCGCATAATTAAATTAATTCAACTAGTTTGACTTTCTATGTAACAATAATTTATTAAACGATTTATTAAATTTATATAAAACTCGTAGATGTTTTTACTAATTATACAATTTTTACCATCACTGGACCACAAAAATCAAATCTGAAGTGAAAAAATAACTGAAACAATGCTGATGTTACATGAACTCGAAAGGTCAGCTAAATGAACATAACTGTTTAATAGTTTTTAAATATTATCAGGGATGTCAGATCAATTGATCTAAGATTAAATGAATGTAATTTTAGTATCCCTAGTATTAATTTAAAATTTTGTGTATATATAAAGTGTAACAAATTTGATGATTTTATCACATAGGTTATATAAAAATTTCAATTAAAATAACGAAACAACATCTCTAAGTAATAACCAAAAATTATGCAATGTGATCTTTAAACATATAAAAAGATCACCATTATACCAAACGCCAAACGTTTTACACTTTATTAATTATACTCATTTTTTCGTAAATAATAGTATGCAATTTGGAGAATACACGATCATATAATATTCCCATTTGGATCGCGTTTCCACTAAAAAAACCTTACTAAATAAATTACCTAGATGAGTTTATGATCATATTTTCATAATTTGACTGTTCTGTAAAATAATTGAAAAGACATTCTAAAAAATTGTTATCTGAATAAAAATATTCATAATTATCCGTCAATAATTTTTTTAATAAATCATTCACCATTTTAGTTATATAGTTATGTACTGTGCCAGTGGAAAATGATGATACTCAGCTCTGCTTCTTGGTATAGGAATGGGACCTAAAAGTGAATATCTATTGAATTTGTCAACCGGATTAAAATATTTCACCATCACAAAAGGTAGCTGAAGATTCGGGCACCAATTTAGTAAATTATACAAATGTTAAATGGCACAATTATAATTGTGTATATATTTATTTGGAAATCTCAATTTATAGTTGTTGTTATATTTGAAACGTGGCTGATATGGTGACAATTAGAAGCCCATAACCGAGGTTGGTACCTTTTAATAACCATGTGGTGTCAATTTTTAGATTATTATGCTGATGATGAATAAGTCCATAGACGAATTTGGTGACGATCAATTACTTACCATCACTAAGACTCAACATGATGTAAATGCCTAAATAAAATTTAATAAGTTTATTAATTCCACATTTAGGAATTGTTTATTTATTATCAGATTCAGAAATAATATCGATAAGTTTTATATTGTAAATAATTAACAGTCAAATAGTTTGTTAGATAATACGTGAGAAAATTTCGTTAGTTGAAAACTTATTACATCAATTATAATAACCACATGCATGTACATAGAGTCACTTGTAGTTTATTATTTGTGTTCAATGTTTTGGAAGTAAAGGGTACACTAATATGGATTTATATGTTATATTTAGTTAGTGTATTGAGATTAAAAGTAATTAAAAGATATTATATTTAGATTCCAAACAAGGAGACATAGTCAGTATATTATTAAACTTAGAAATTATTAAGTTCTATAATCATAGATGAAACCTGTTGAATTTATAATAATCATGTATCCTTAATGTATTTACAATAGACCGTTGAATAATTGGAATAAAACTTAGGTCACTATAATGAGTATTTATTAGGTCATCTTTGTATCGTTGCCCATACAAATAATTTAACTATAATGTCTAATTACTAGACAGAGCCGAAAGATCAAGAGATGAATACAAGCATATTAGGATTAGTTAAATAGTGATTAAAAATTTTAGGTAAAACAAAGCACTAGGAAAATTTCATATTTAGTTATTGTAGAAGAAGAATTACCTCATTAGCTTGAACAACTGTTATGATTTTTATGACAATAATGATCTGCATATTCATTGATCGATGGGGGGGGGGGGGGTGAAAAGTTAATAAGCTGACTCAATCTACTATTTGTACTTTCTTATGGTACAATCGAAAACGAAATCACAGTATATATCTATTTATTAGCGTCTGATCATGATCAAAAATAAATGGCAAATTAATATCGTACTACTCCTATCCACCTTTTAATTGCAAAGAAATAATAATGATGATAATTATCATAGAGCGAGTATTTATGATGATCTACAAAATTACAGGTCATTAGGATCTTATTACGTTTAATGTGTAATAGAAATAAAAAACACTCACAGTACTAAGAATTTTGTCATGGATAATGGACCAGTTGGATCTGTTGATAGAGATTGAACATCATAAAATTGATTTATTTACCTTATCTGAAACAGGAAAAAAAGGAAACAGTATAAGCAGATATAATCGCAATATTCTAATTTATCAATGCTCTCATCAGGTATAATCTCGAATGATCGATTTGAATAAAACATTGACAATATAAATTTAAATTTAATATTAATAGTTTATTTCAAATTGTACACAAGTTTAATTTAAAAATAGTGACACATTCTATGATGACCTACAGTAGAAGATAGACAAATTTTGATCTAACGATAAAATAATAATATTGGGTGATATGAATATTAGAATATTAAAATATTAAATTGGGTATTAAATGGCGTTAAACAAAATTTTAACGGAAATGTTCTAAATACCAATAGTGAAGCATTGATAAATTTCTGCACTAGTAATTAACTTCATATAAACAGTACAATTTTTTTTTCACACAAAAAACAACATAAATATGCAGGGCAAAATACCAGAGGTCAAAGATCAACAATTGATTATATTATAACAAACAGAAATTTCCACCCTACACAAGTCTTGGATATAAGAACTCTGTTATCTGGAAATGTAAATTCAGATTTTCAGATTATATCCTTATTCTATGTATAATTAGAATTATCGCCAAAAAATTAAATCCTAAGATTCCAGATTAGGATCATAAAACCAAAAATAAACCTATTACGGATACTAGGATAAGGTGTGAAAATTAAGTAACAACATGAATGTCGAGAAAGTATCGAATAAATTTGAGGAAATTCTAAATACTTTAACATATAAAATAGTTAGCCAAGAAAGATTTACATAAACGTCAAATATAATGTGAAACCAAGGTTTACCAAATAGATAAATTAAATATAAGCTGCTGAAAAAAGACTGACATATATCAAATACCGTAGTCTTAAAACTTCTGAGGAATATCGAATATATAAATTGATTATAAACACACTCAATGGTAAAATACGTCAAATTAGAACTGTCTATTGGAATTAATTTATTAAAGATATGAAAAATGATTTATATGATGGACAAAGATAAATTTGGGATTTCTTATTTCTATAGAAGGAAACCAGTAAACGAACGTATTCAAAATTCCATAGCAAATATACGGGATGCATGTCAAATTAAGTTAATTTAGTTAAATGGGGATTGATTTATTTCAATTATAATCCTAATTTATTACTCACCATGGCATATTAATATTAAATAAAATCTTCAAAATTGTGAATAACAAATTATAATCGGTTAACAGTTATAGTTACCTTTTGATATGACTATTGG
>JANSTX010007513.1:0-19847 GCA_027564355.1 Penthetria funebris | reverse complement strand
ATAGTCGATCACTCCATTATTCGTCAATGAAAACTTAAGATTACGTTTTTTTTTTTTTGATATATAAATAAAAAAAAAAATATCACCTTATAAGTTTATCATGAAATTTAATGCATTTTATTAATTCACTATATTCTGATCGAAATTTCTTACTACTATTTCTACTTGCTGGTGGCTTAAGTCTTTTTAAACGCTTATTTAAATGATCAAAATGCATACAAATTTGTGTTACAGTTCCACATAATAGTAGATCTGATGCTAGAATTGATGTAGCCGATATATAACCTGCCCACATTTGTGAAAAATAATTTAATTCAAAGACATAACGTTGATAGGCATCAAATGGATACCATACAACATAGGAAAAATTAGCATTCCATTCGCCTGTCGTAAAATATCCAATAATTGTTTCAGCAAATCCAAATAAATTGAAACTCCAAATCATAATCATATAAGTTATTGAAAATGATTTCATTATTGTATTTGATTTTTTCAAATAGTCTTTTACGTTTATATCATTTTGATCTTCAATTGTTGTCGGAAACATTTCCTTCAATTCAATCATTAATTTTGTCATATTCTGTTGATTCCACATAACTGTGGCGACTTTACTAAATGATAAATATATAAAGCCAATACATAATGTAATAAAGGATACATCAAGGAAATTAAAATTTACACCAATTGTTTTCAGAATGTAAATCTTCTCACCGAATAACACAAATAATGTATTGGCAAATGATAAAATAAATAGTAGAATTTTAAACATTGATGTTCTATCACTTAGTTTATCCAAAAATGGGTCCATTCCAATTGAGGTGAAAAATAGTTTCGGTATTACACTAAATGATTTAAATTGAACAATATTTGAATTGACATTCATAATATTACAGTTAAATCAGTGCTGATCGTTTAGATAGAAATTTCCAAGTCTAACTGAGAGTTTTTTATATTTTAAATTTCATATTATCCTATCTGAAATTCTAAAACGAATTTATGGAAACAAATTAGATAGGTTGTCATTTAATAATAGACAACACGCATTTCACATATTTCAATAAAATGTAATGTATAAAAAATTACATGCATAATTTCAAATTACATATTATTATTATGTGTATTTATTTATTTATTTTGAGTTTATATAAATTATACACTCTGTGCACCATCAATTTGAGAATAATTGGACTTTAAAGGACATAAGATGATATAAATAATTGAATTATTTATGAAATACTGAAATGATTGATAATAAACTACCACCAGGAAAATCATTTTATTGACAAACCGCAATCCAAATTACACAGTAAAATTTGTAACTATAAAATGCTTTACTTCGATTAAATTAGTTCAAGAAAATTGATCGCATTCTACAATTATCAGTATTGAAGTAGGTCTCACATAAGTGAGATATATTTGTAAAATTATTTAAAAGGTGATGAATAGACTGGTCGAATAATATCAATAGGTTGCTCAGGTTCAAATATGCATATATAGTTGATACGTCTCAAGATGCGTATGTCTAACAGAGAGTTTGTAGTTTGCATCTATATCATCTCTATACAAGACATTTGCAAGAGGTGCATACATTTATTTGTGCCATTGTTATCCTACTTAATTGATCCTGCTATTTTTGTTATAATTTAACTATCAAATTTTTATTTTCAGTCGACGATAATTTGTTTCACATATAATTATAAACTTGCGTCCACTGCAATGTAACTAGATATTTCACAGGAAAAAAAAAACAGTTTTGTTTGTAGATGTATACTAACTCCAAATGCATTCTACCGATTCTCGATCAGTCCATACATTACATAGGTAATTAAAATGATTTGACAGTGCCGAGTTAAAGGTCTACATAGTTACTGTGCCATTAATAGAATTGAGTAACTTTCTTAGCTAGTTTAATTTAGTTAATTTACAGTTTTTAATATGCATGTAACATCAAATGTGAACTCAAATAACTATAATTTGAATTTATCAACTTGAACATATAGTGCATAAATACCCTATTTTGTTGCTGCGTCGAAAAAGATGACATTAACAACATATTTTTATTCTCGATCACACCCCATTACTGACAGATATCATTATCAAATTACCGGTGATACCGTAAAGATTGGTTAAGATAAGTCGATGGTTCGACCACTCCACTCGTGACTAGACAATAGATTTTTTAAATTGATAATTTAAACTTAATTGTGTTACCTTACGATTAACGAGACAATTAAAAGTCCACCACTTCGTATAGGTTTGGACAAAAAAATAAAACAGAACGTCGTTCGATGTTCAAATTTTGATTGTCAACGATTATTTTATCCACTAACCAATTCCCGATCCTTTGCCAGAAAAAAAACCCATGCCTCATATGACATTAATTAGATAAAAAATAAACTTAAAACTTAACACAAAAAAATCCAGTATATCCTGCATGTATTGTGATGAAAACAGGATTATGATTCGTTCAATATAATTTAAATATACAATACATAACAGTTTATACTTTAATTCTATGTTAATCAGATAAATTAAGGATTATTTTAATTTATGTTCAAGTTTTCGTGTGTAGGGTGAAAAAAATTCTATATAAACATTGTTGAGAAGGAAACTACCATATAATTTTGTGTAGTTTCCATTCATTTAATTTTTCTGTTTTGTTATACAATACATTTTTCAAATCATATTTCTCTGATTAATTATTTTACATTTGTAGAATTATAAATATATAAATACTTTGATTCAAAGTATTATTTAATCCTAATATTTCTTATCTTTAAAGATAAACGTGCAACTTATATAATACATTAATTTTAATGTTTTAATACTAATTGCTGGTCACTGTAAATTCTATAATACATAATATTTGATAATGGGAATAGATAAATAATAATTAAATATATTAGACTCCATCTCGACTCGATGCTAAAAAAAAAAACATTGAGCACGAACAAGGCTACTTGCAGTCATATTAAATATGTATTTATATTTATATTTTTTTCATTTGCACAGTTTCTTTTTTTTTCTGTGTTTCAAATGTTAATAACGGGATCAGATTCATTATTCACATCATATATAAAATTGGGTAGTTCAGAAAGCAATCCATTATGTAATCTCATATCTAATTGAACTACTACTATACCAAAGATCTTAGTCTCTACTTATAAAAACTGACTTTAGAATGATTTCGAATAATATCATTTTTATGATTTCTTTATTTTCTCATTAGCATTTATATCCTTATGAGTATATATTTATAATATATACTAATACGAATTGCCCCGTCTCAAATTTGTAAAATCGATCCATCAGGTGATAAATAATGAATTGTTGGTATTTGCAATTGCATATTAATTTCTGATTCTAATTTTACTGTTGCACTATTATTATCTGTAACATTAACATTAACATTATTTAATGTCTGCTTATTATTATTAGCCTCATCATTTTCCACTGTTTCTATATTATATACGGTACTTTTTTGATGTGTTTTCATGTGACTTGATAGTGTGTCAGATCTACGAAAATATTTATTACAAACACCACAACCATATGGTTTTTCACCAGTATGAATGCGAATATGTTTTGTTAAATGTGCTAATTGTATAAATGCTTTGTCACATAAATTACATTTATGGGGTCGTTCGCCTGTATGAATTTTTTTATGTTTTGAAAATGTTGACGAATTCGTAAATGCTTTTTCACATATTGGACACTTATACGATTTTTCACCCGTATGAATTTTTAGATGTTCATTTAAATTAGCAGTGCGTGCAAAACTTTTCGCACATATACAACATGAATATGGTTTTTCACCTGTATGTGACCTTATATGTACATTTAAATTACCATAAAACGCAAATGATTGTCCACAATATGAACATTGATATGGTCTCTCCTTTGTATGTACAGCACTGTGATTACGTAAACTTGTTGGATGTGTAAATGTTTTTCCACACAAATTACATGTATATGGTCGTTCACCTGAAAATGAATAGAAAAAAAAAAAAAAAACAAAAATTAATGTAATTAATAATTAAGTGAAGAAACTCAATAGACTATTTCATTTTTATCAATTGATTCGCAGTTAATTTACATACCCGTATGTATTCGTGTATGCTTTGTTAAATCACTTTTCTTTGTAAATTTCTTATCACAAAATGAGCATTTATATGAATTGGCATGACTGTGCATCTTTTTGATATGAATTTTTAAATCACTTTCAAATGTATATGGTATGTTACAAAATGAACACAATTGTGCACCGTCACCTTCATGTTTTTTCAAATGTTGCATTAAACTGGTGTCAAGTAAAAATTTCCTATTACAATATTTACATTTACTTGGTTCTTCTGTATGCATTTTCATATGATTTCGAAGATTACGATTTTGTGTAAAACCTAAATTACAATGTGAACATTTATAGGGACGTTCACCTGTATGTTTTCGTATATGCTTTATTAAATCACTTGATTGTGCAAAACTCCATTGACATACACTACATTCATATGGTTTTATACCCAAATGTGTGCGACGATTGTGCAGTGATAAGGTGCTGGCCAATGTAAACGATCGATCACATAATTTACATGAAAAATTTCGTACTTTATTATCTCGTTTTTGCCATTCCAATGAAACGGGTGCACGAATTCTATTTGGTTTTTCTGTTTTTTTTAATTTTGCATTTGGTATTTGTTTTAATAATTCTTCAATTTTCATCGGTGATGTTTGTGTTACAGTTTTTGGTAATTTTAACGCTTTTTGTTTTGAAGGTTTTTTATTTATTAATTTTTCATTTGAAATTGTTACCGGTGATGTCGGTTGTAATGATTGTATAGATGTTGTTAACGGTGTTGTCGATGATGTTACGGATATTGTTTCAATTGATAATGATGATGGTGTTGTTGTAGTTATTGTTGCTGTTGTTGATAATGATGATGATGTTGGTGATAATGGTGTTGTTGATGTCATTGTGACTGTTGTGATTCCTGTTGTTGATATTGCTGTCGTTGACCATGTATTTGCTACAGTTACTACATTTGGCGATTCTGGCATTGATATATGTTTTACATTTGATGAATCATTTAAAGGCAATTGTGAGTGTTGTGATGTAGATAATATTGACTGTGAATTGACTTTTTCATTTGAATCTTGTATTTTATGCACATGCCAATGTTTACTAAAGTCATGTAAATCATTAAATGTATTTGGACACTCTGGACATGTATAACTTATTAAAACACCTAAACTTGCTAAATCAGTTTCAGTTGTATGTTTAGTTGATATTAACAAATCAACATCATTTATATTATTATTTATAATATTTTTATCATAAAAATGACTATTATTATTACTATAATTTGTTTGAAAATCATTTATAACATTATCACCAAAGTAATCACTATCATCATCATCATCATCATCATTACCATGATTATTATCATAAGCATCAACATTATCATCATCATCACCAACATCATGTTGTTTACTATCATTAATATTATTAAAAGCATCATCAAAATTACTAAAATCATAGAAATTATTTTCGTTTGCATCATTTAACGTACACTTTTCATTTTTTATAACATTTAAACAAACATCAGTATCGATTGTCTTATTAATGGGCGAATGTTTATCATGTACTTTTATATGTTCATGATATATATTTAGATCTTCAAATAATGCAGCACAATCAGGACACTCAAATGGCCCTTCATCTAAATGTACATATATATGTGTTTTTAAATCACTAACATGTGAACATCTATGTTCACATAATGTACATCGATAAATACATTCAATTAAATTGCTTTCATGTACTTTACTAATATGTGCATCTAAAATTGATTGTTTTAAAAATGAATCGGTACACTGATTACATTTATATGGTCGTTCAATTGTATTCCATATATGTGTACGTTCATGTTTTTTTAATTCACTTATCGAACCGAAACATTTGACACACATTTGGCATCTATGAATTTTTCTATGTATTTCAATCATATGCATAATTAATTGTGATGATTCGCTAAAGCGATGACCATTTTCATTGTCACATATTGTACAAAAATATGGTTGATCTTTATTTATTAAATGATATAAACGTTGATGGACATCAAGTGTTTCTGATTGTGAAAATCGTTTTGCACAATATCCACATCGATATGGTTTTATGCCTTTATGTTTCAAACTCATGTGCACATGTAATTTATTTGTATTTTCAAATAGTTTTTCACAAACTAAACACTGAAAACAATCGGTATTTTTTGTATTTGTATTACCGTTGTCAGTTTCAACAGTATTACAATTGTCTTTATTATGTGTAGTTCTTATATGATCAAATAATTGATCGGTATGTTGAAATAATTTATGACAATTTGCACATTTATGTGAAGATATTGATACTGATGTTCGTAATGGCAATGATGATGATGATGACGAAGTAGTTGGTGATTGTTGTAGTGCTCTTATATTTTTATTAATATTTTCAGCTAAATATATAAATGGTTTATCATCACCAGATGAATCTAGACTTGGTGTTAATAGAATTAATGGTGGCATTCCTTTTTCATCGATTTTCAATGGATCCAATTCCATGATGAAAATATTCGTTTCTTTTTTTTTCGTGTGTTTTATCTAAAAATAATAATTTTAAATAAATAATAAATATTTTCAAGTGTTGTGGTATTAAAGTTAAAGTAATTAAGTTAAACAATATAAGTTTAATTGTTTATTATATGAAATTCTAATCTAATGAAATTGTTTAGTTTACATAATATATTTTACTTCAAGATATTTCCCATTCTCCGGAGCTTTTTTATATCCTTCCATTTGTATAACACACAGTTTCATTTCGTTAATGATTTGGTGACGTATGGAGTGGCCGACTATCATCGTGTATATCAGTAATAGTGTATGATAGAAGTAAAAAGATGTTGTTATTGTCGTGTTTGTCGACATGTTCAAAAAAACAACTCAACAACAAACTGGCTAGTTGAGAATCTATGCACCATTCTACTAAGTGATGCAAGTAACAAAATATTGTATTCTATTTAAATTGCTATATATTAGATGACTATTAAAATGCATTAATTAAAAATAAATTGCATAAATTAGGTACGCAAAATTTGAACAGAGTCTTATAGCTTAATTGAATTAAATATACGATTAAAGTAACCTCTTCAAATATTAATGACAATATATAGTTTCGAATTGAGAAATTCCAATTAAATACAGTTGCCACTTGATTTCCAAACACTTGATATTTCCATTAAATTGTATTGGATCATCCTGTGCGTACTTAAGGTGTACACGTCTACAAATGAAAATGATGTGATTTATATACATATTACCTAGGAACTGATGTTAAGGGATTCATATTTATATATATTGACAATACATAACCAAAATTGAATTGGAATAATAGTAAATATGATAAAAGCCAGTATAGTACTTTAGATATTACAGACAAGGGTCAGAACCGACATGTAAAGATAATTGATTTAATTATATACAAATTAAAGGATGGAATCTAAACATTCTCAACAGTTTTCCTAAATTCTGGTAAAAGTAAACATTCCATAGTATAATCTTTTTCAATAATAACAATTTAAAATTTATTTATTTACTTACATTTTAAATTGTAAATTTATTATTAATAATAAACATAACATAAAATTTTCGTTCTAAATTTATAATTAATTTTGTTAATAATCTGTCATTTTTATAAAATTTATTTGACACTTTTTCAGTACATAAATGTAATAATGCGTTCAAAGACTACCATTCAAATTGGTTTAAATTATTTTTGAGATTTTCAAAAAAATAAATAAAATAATAATTTAACCATTTGGTTATAAAGTGAATAAAATTATAAGAATCCATTTTTGCACATATTGACAAATACTAACTTATTTGATCATAATAAATACAATTTTAATTAAATACATTTTAATATAACAGTAATTCAAATTAATCTATAATTTAACTCAGCAATGTAAATAAAAAATTTCAATTTGTATGCTACATTTCTACATTCTGTCATTTAGCAATACGTAAATAAAATCAACATTTATAGTGTGTAATTTAAAAATAAACTAATCTTTTAGCATAATATTAAAATGCATTAAATGGTATATTTTAAATAACTTTAATCAAGTACTTCTTGTATAATGGACAATGCAGTTTATAGAAACAAAAATTGAACATACACAATTTTTACAATTTTACATTTAACGAACATCAGCGCTTGCTTCGTTGCTCTCGTCCAACATAGAAACCATTTTACATAACCTTTCTTTTCATTTTGTAGAATAAAGTTGTGTACACGTGTTTTTATCGATGGCTCCGACAGAAAAAGCTGCAAAAGCAGCAAAAAAAGTAAGAACAACTAAACCTGGTGTGAGAGTTGAAAAATTACGTCCAAGTAAAAATTATGATCTGGGCGGTGGTATTATGAAATATTCTCGTAATCGTCAATATAATCGTAAATCATTATGGCGTATGATTGATGTCAAAAAGAAGAAAGTTATAATTGCTAAGAAACCAATAACAGCTGTGAAGAAAATTGGTGGTGCCAAAAATGGTGGTGAACGTGTTGTTAAATTGAAAAAAGCTAAATCAAATTATGCAACAAAAGCACGAGTCCTTCCTCGCGGACCAAAGGGATGCTTTAAACGTCATACTCGCCATACACGAAAATCATTGAAGCCAGGACGCATCGTTATTTTATTGGCTGGTAAACATAAAGGAAAACGTGTAATACTTTTGAAAGTATTACAAACTGGATTATTATTGGTAACTGGACCATATTCATTGAATTCATGTCCATTAAGACGTATCTCACAACGTTATGTGATTGCAACATCAACCAGAATTAACTTGACTAAAGTTGAAATACCGGAACATATTAATGATCGGTATTTTAAACGAGAAGATAAAAAGAAGGCAAATCGTGGTGAAGGTGATATTTTTGCGGCAAAAAAAGAGAAATATGTACCATCGGAACAACGAAAACAAGATCAAGTGACGGTTGACAAGGCTGTTAAAACTGCAATAAGCAAACGTAAAGATTGTAAAATGCTATTCAAATACATTAGAACTTATTTTGCATTAAGTTCAACACAATATCCACATCGTTTGAAATTTTAATGGATTGGATATCATGAAAAAAAAAAAAAAAACATTAAAATTGTAGGTTTACTATTCATATATTATATTGTAATCAAGTAAATATTGATTTCCTTTGGAATAAATTTGAATATAAATCTGTAAATATTCTTTTTTATTGATTATTTTAGGAAGCCTGCCACTTTACATGTATATTTTATGTTTGCCTTTCTACTGAATAATAATAATATGGAATAAAATGTAATGAGATCGAAGTTATGTTTTTATTTCAAACTATAATAAATGCATAATTGAAATTGGTATCTATTTCACTGCCCATATTGAGTAGTATTTAAAGCTAGATTGATACCGTGTCATGTAAACATTGCATATAGCATTCATGGATTAAAATCGCTGGCACATTATTCACTAATAAACAATTCAAATGCTCATCATTCTGAAATCTCATTGCGATTAAACCAGTAAGAAATTCTGTGTCATTTCATCTCCATAATTTGTTCCATGTTCAGTCACCAAATCGACAAACCCAACATTTATCCATATCTTATTAACTAAATTTCATAATTAATGCACTTGATAGTGTTTTACGATACATTTAAAAATGTCTTTTCTGTTTCATTTCAACTATGAATCCCATTTATTGTCAATAACAAAATTGCTACACTTGCCAAGCTATTTAGTTTTCAATTTTTAGAACAAAACTTTGTTTTTTTCCTCAAGAACATAATTGTATCATTGACTTTTTAATGGGTGCGTCGAAGAACAATGCGATTTAGAATATTACTTTGTTCTTATAATAAATAAAATAAATCCCCGTAAATTGTATTTTAAGCGGTTAATCGAGAGATATTACAGTCCAAAATGTGGACAGTAATTATAATATTCTGTTGCTGCCACATGTTGTTTTAAATATGTCCCAATGTTGAACGGTGACAGAATGTTAGGAATAATTTCTGTTATTCCTATTTTTAGTAGAATGTATAGTAATATGACCACTTGAATGTCTATTGTCGAATTTAGATGACATTCTTCGCGCTTGAACGCTTGCCAAATACTTTCTCCAATGTAAGTATATTCATCTTAAGCGACGGTATTAAATTACCATTTCGTAAAACATCAAAAATGTGAACTGTTTAATGTATAGTAAAAAACATGTAGATTATCGGTTAAACATTTAAACAATTCGTCAAATTGGTGTATAAGTCCACACGAGTGACAAATGGAATGACTAACTAACTTATATAGATTACTCAATTTACCCATCAATCACAATATATTGTACCAACTAACTAGGTATAATCAATATATGTCGCAATTAGATAATCACAATTATATGCCACTATTTAAGTTTCATATTTGAGAAAATATCGCCTTATAATCATCATAGAACTTATACTGTCCTATAAGCATCTAAGTGACGGTGCGTTATTATTGATCCAGCACACATGTGGCTTAAAAATGTTTCATGTTCATTAATAAGTTTTCATTCAGAATTTAATCTACAGAGTTCCTCATCATTTACATGCGTTTTTAATTGTATAATTTTCTTTTATTTGGAAGACAATTGCATTCGCAATATAATTTAATACATACTCGTGATCATAATTATGTTTTCTATTTCCCATACTGTATCAACAAGTATATGATATCGATTTTATCATCTACAAACATCGGTCATCACAGATACCCAATTCAATTCTAACATAATTGACGTCATTTTTTACTTGGCACATTGAAACCATATACTGTTCTGTTCTATTCTATTCATGGTATGTCAAAGTTTTTTCTCAATTGTCGCATCTCCTAATTCTTACTTTAACCGCGAATCAACATCTAGATAATACTCTAGTTTCTGAAGTATTTGTCTACAGTACGCAGTTATCCACTAACCGTATAGACCAGACCATATTTGATAATAATTTCATCACTTTACAGTACGTAGTTTAACATGACAATGATAAAAAAAAGAATGTGTAGTATCCAAAATAGTAAACAGTGTTCAGAGATCATTATTATTGTATAATTAAAGTTGACCGATTATCATGCAGGTTATTATATTCACCATTATCTCCATGCAGTTTAACGGCATGCAATCCAGTGGTTATGTCGTATTTGTCAACTGTTTAAAAAAGCATCTCATCACCAACGATAGTTGTGATTTTATTCATCACTCTGTATAACTGTATTTCAATTTAATGAAAATTGATTGCTTTTGATATCGTATATACAATTATCTGCATGCCACAGATAATTATATTGCATCACGATTATATATTATACAAATACTATCTGCACCACGAATAACAATAAAATAATAATTTGTGAAATACAACTATTGCGAAAATACCAGAATATTGTAAATATTGATTAATCTACTATATAAGCGGCAGCATTGCAGCTAACAATTTATTATTAAATAAACCTTCGATTAAGAAGTTAGACTACGAGAAAATAAGATTCAAATAAAATTGTAAATATAGATTGTTATAATGTGGTGCAAATTGTTATATTGAATAAATTAAGTTTGTATCAAATTGCAAGTGATATATTTATTATACTACGCGATAAAACATAATCTTTTCGTTAACCGCTCGGCCAAGGCTATTTATAAAGAATTGTTATTAAATAAATAGAAGAACTACTTTAGCAGTTTTTATAACAATATGTTGGTCTGTTGTTTCAAAATTCAATTTCCAAGACAATCTATATAAGAATACAGAAGTTGCTTTTAGAAATCCACTATAGGTACGAATATGAATATTATCCCTGCCAAGCATACCATTTGATAACCCTATTAGCTTATGAGAAATAAAATAGAAACAAGCATAAAGAAAGAAAAAATCGTTAGATTTATTTATTTGTTATTATCTCTTAAAAAATAATCAATAAATTTATTTAAATATCTTTAAACATTTATTTTTAAAATATAGCTTTTTCAAAGCAAAACCCATAATTTGAAAAATTAATAGGTATACGTACAATAAAGTGTGAATTTGTGTGTTTTTTTTTTTAAAAAAAAAAAACAAAAAGCAATTTATCGCATTTACGTAGTTATATACATTTCTATGGACACAAAAATAATTAAAATAAAAAAAAATATAAGCATTAATTGAGGTGTATTTATGTTCGCGGTGTTGTATACAACAAGTAAAAAAAATGTTTTCTCAATTTTTTTCCCTACAATTATGAATTACGATTATTCCCTTCGTAAATTATTTAATCGTTCCTGTAAATCTGCATCAGCATCCGAAATTGGAGTAGTGGCTATAATAAATAAAATTATAATTAGTAAAATGTTAGTTAATACAAATCAGAGTTGTTTGGTTGAGCAATGTTAATTTTTTTAAATAGTCACCAAATTACAAGTTTTTTTATTGTGTATTTCTTTAATTAAACACATTCACTATGCTACCTAATAATAGCTGCCATAGTAAAAATCAAAAGTGGTGTATAATTTATAAAATAAGATTGTATGTTAACAAAATCTGCAAATTCATTACAACATTTTGAACTTGTTAAACTACCAAGCTAATGTGTGTAATGAATGAGTATTGATGAATGATAAATTAACTGAATTATGTTGAAATCCAAACTGTTATCATATTGGAATTTTTAACCAAAACATAATTTGTTATAATAATCAAATTACCTGCACCACCACCACCACCAGCAGCAGTTCCACCAGTTCCACCACTTGCACCAGCACCTATTGCAACTGGTTGCTTCGATCCAGCTACACTAAGTGATCCAGATGCCTACAAAAAAATATATATATATATAGTTATATATATTCCAAATTATAAATCGAAAAATCCATTTCTATAATAATATTACTTGTGGTAATCCTGATAATTGATCATTTAATTGAAGACCTAATTCATCTAATACTTGAGAAACAACTGCATCAGTTTCTTCTTCATCACCTTCGTCTTCCATTGCTACAAAAGGAATATATTAAACATTCTTTACATTTACATAAACCAAATATTAGTCATGATAAGATTATGGGAGTGTAATTAAAAAGTAAAATAAAGATAAAACAAATTTTGTTGGACAAGTGTAAAGACATGACTAATTAATAAGAAAAAAAAAAAAACACTTACCATCATCAATATGCTCATTAATCATTTCCTCTTTCATATCCATAATTTCAGATTGTTTCTCAAATTCATGCAGAATTTTCTGAATTTGTGGTAAATTTAATTGTCTATTCATATTTTGCATAGCTTTTGTAACACCTAGAATATAATAAAAAATATTTTGAAAATATATACTGAACACCTCACAGACTCATTATTAAAATTAAATTTAAAAACAAAAAAAACTATGACTACCTTTCATTGCTTCTGCCATTGTATTTTGAGATTTTAAAGTTTGTATTTTCAATGAAACGGCCTGTATATTTGCCTTCATTAACATAAATTTCTTTGTATATCGTCTGGTTCTCACCAAATCTTGAGCCATTATTTTCACAGCATCCATTTGACCTTCTTTTGCCAATTTCTTAATATCATTTATTATCTTCTTTTCTTGTTGTTCCATTTTCATTTTTTCTCTATCCAAATCACGCATAGCTTTATTCAATGCACGTTGATTTTTCCGGAGCATTTCATCCGGTGTCATTTTTTTTCCAAATAACCACTCCATATTTTAATATTCTATTTAACTCAACAATTACGTTTTTCTTGAAAAAAAAAAAAAAAAAATTAAATTAAATACAATTTACAATGTTTTTACACAATTTATGCAAATATGTCAAACGATGACTAATTTCGAAAATTTGGAGTTCGTTCATATGAATTTTACATAGATAATATATTTAGTTTAGAAAAATTCTTCAATTGAACTGTGATTCAATGTGGATGGGTCTTTGAAAAGCTCACAGGAACAAAATTATCAACCGTTTGTGACATAAATCACATTTTATAGAAAATGTATTTAACTTATTAATTTATATGTCCGTAATATACGAGTAAGATTAAATCCAACAAATTCTTTGAAATTCGAAACAATGTGTGAGCAATTAAAATTAGTATTATCTATTTATTTTATTATCATCTCATATACTTCACATTTCAGTTTCACTGCACTCAATTCATATAATTGGTACTAGTCACGTGTACAGTCTAGTGAGTGTTTTGCAATAACCACTTTGTTTCGTTTACAATTTTGTTCATCGCCTCTTGATATATGTAAATTTGATCTTTAGACAGACTTGTGAGCCATAAACTTCATCTGTTCAATTATCAAAGAATAACCACTAAAAACATTCTCAATCTATAACTACGAACGTTTAATAGAGAATTTCTCCAATTTTTTGTATAGTAATAGTTATGTGATCTATTTGATTTCTGTTCCATCCGTCCGATGAAATTCAAATTTCCTTGTGTATTCTATCAATCAGAAGAATATGATTGCTGTACATTTTCTCAAAAAGTTCTCCATTATTATTCATATCACCAACTCACATACCCAATAACAGACTTCCAGACCAATGTTCTCTGAAACAACCTTTGCATTATTATCACCCATACATATGAAAATATAAGATCTATGAAATCATAACAAAAGAAATGCAGTCCATATGACTCGAGTTGCCAGAAAACAAAATGATTTCAACAGAGAATATATCATTTCTACCGTTTTCCTTCCAGTTGTACCTCTTCAATGCCGTTGAACCACCTGCACAAGTTTTTTAAGACTTTAATATTATTGTTCAACTGGGAGATGGGGGGGGGGCTTATACATATTAATAAAATTAAACATTAATGTATCTATTAAAATTAATAATCAATAGAATTGTAATAAATAACATAAACACTGACATTTCTGGACATACAGTCTTGTTTTTCCGTTACGGTAACCACACCTTTATATCATTTATATATTGTTCCATCATTTGAATCCAATTTATACTATTGAAATATTCATGATTTTTAATTTGAGCATCATTATAACGTAATTCTGGTTTTATTTGTAAAATCTAAAATTAAAAAAACAAAAAAAAAAATTGCTTTCATAAGCACACTAAAATAAATTATAAAAGAAAATCATTTATATTCATACCCCATTCAATAAATCTTTAGCATTATCTGATATATTAATATCAGGATATTGTATTTCAAAATAGGAACAAATGCCAGCCGGATGACATGAAAGAAATGTGTGTCCGGTAAGTAATTCAAAAAATATTACACCAAAACTCCACCAATCCGATAATTTTGTTAATGGACGTTCGGGTGCAACATACAAATTATCCAATGCATATTGATTTAATAAATGTTGTATTGTGAAATTATTTTCATCAGCACAACGATAAAAATATGATAGTACAAGTTCACCATTTGAACCCAATAATAAATTATCGGAACGTAAATCATAACAAATTATTTGTTGACTATGTAAAATTGTTATTGCCGTCACCAATTGGCTGGCCCATTGTTTTATTATGCCATCAGGAAATAGTCTTGCATTTTCTAAATTAAAATTTATCATTTGAACATTTTGCTCATCTTCAATCATTGCCACAACATTATTGGTGTTAAAAATGAATGTATCTATATTTTTTAAATTTGAATTATTACAGCTATCATCACCTGTTGTTGGTATTGTTGTTGTAATTATTTCATCGTCAATATATTTTCCTATTTTATTACACGTATCAACATCCTCATGTACAGTATTAACATCTTTAAACTGTTCTAATGTATTTGAAACTGATTGCAGTAATTTCTGAGAACAACTAACTAAATCAAATACATCCATATTTTGGGATAATAATTCAAATGATGGGACATTTAAATTATTTTCAAATTGTTTCTCATATGATTTAAAATTATTATTTATTGGATTACTATTAATAATTGATTCATTGTTTATTAGATCTTCATAACCCGAATCAGATGTACTACTTTTACTAATTTCTAATGGTTTCTTAATTTGTGATTTTTCAATAATTTCTAATTTTTGCGGTGCATTCGTCGATCGATTAATGGCAATTGGTTCTGAAAATAAATCTGCTAAAGAATTGATTTTTTCAATGGTTGATATTTTTGTTGATGTTGCTGATTGTGTTGTTGATGTTATTGAATTATTTATGTTTACAGGTGGTTTATAAGATTTTATATAATCCCAAAGTTTACCGCCACTGAAATCGATACAAATAAATAATTTATTATTTTTTTTTAATATTAGAAATCACACATATATATATATATATATGTATATAGTACCTAGCCTGTTGAAGTAATAAATAAATAGTACTTTCAGATTGAAAATATGTTAATAATGGTACCATAAAAGGTATATTTTGTGGTAAAAATATTAACTGTGGAAGCCTATTCATTGTTGATGAAGGTTTTTGTATTGCCTGAAAAAAAAAGAAGATACATTTTTTAGATGATTATATTAAATTATAATAATAGTGAGAAAATTGCATTTAAATATTTTTTTCTGTATTATTTCTGCATAAAAATTCTTTTTAACAAATGTTATATTGAAGCGTAAAAGTTACCAATTAATTAATAATTAATAATCATTTAAGAAGTTACCAATTAATTAATAATTAATAAGCATTTACGAAGTGACAATGTATCGCGACCCTTCGATGTGTATTGTACACATCGTAACCTGTATTCTGACAGACGAGAGTTTGTCAATGGCTGGTATAATTTGAATAAGAATTCTGAGACTGAAAAAAGTATTAGTAAAAACCAGTTTGTGAGTTTAACTAAGGTGTGAATCAATTAAGTGATAAATTGATGATATTGTCATTTTCGATACCCATATATATATAATGAAATTTTTAGAATCTCTAGTTTTATATAAAAATTTAAGCATTTGTCTCATTTATATAGTCTGTCGTTTCTATCGATGTCAGCAGCGTAATATATTCTACAATAACTGAAATTCCTATATTCATCTCGAAGTTTTCCGGCTCCGGTTGATAAACAAATAACTTTGCATTGTAGAAATACCAAATACTTTCCGGTTTGATGCGAAGATATTGAGGATCAAGCACTAAATACGTATGTTTACTAGTGGTCATATATTTAAATAAATTTTTCCAATTTGGTTCATTTATGATTTGAATTATTACAGCTGAATTCAATATGTTAGCGAATTTCATACCCCGAGATATTTTATGCAATTGTATGTTTATTACCATTTATAGTGATATTGATATTTTTCAATCTTGTTGCAATTCATCACTTACCTTCATAATAAAAATTTTCTTATTTGTAATATCCTGTACCTGCATAACTGTATCGAAAATTTTAATAACCTTATATTTTGCTAATTGATTAATTGGCCGTTCAATTGAATCATTAAATGTCATTGAAGAATCAAATAATGATGATAATGATGATGATAATAATGGTGATGTTGGAATAATATTTTGATTATTAACAATAACATTAGTCAGACAATTGTCATTATTATTTAATATAAAATTGTCATAAATTTCTTCAGCTCTTGTTAGATATTTTTGCACTTTTTCTTTAGCAATACATTTCCGTTCCAAAACTGTATCATTTTTTGCACCATTTAATAATATATCGATACCATTTTTATATTTATCAAATGCAATTTTATAATTCAATTGAACTTCTTCACGAACTGCACAACTAAATTCCAATGCTGCTTCATAAATATAATCATAATTTATTGAAATTAAATTGTCTGTTGGTGGTGATGATGATGGAACGGATAATGTTTTTTTTACATTTTTATCATTATTTTTAGCTGCTGCTGGTGCTGATACTGGTGTTGTTGTCACTGCAGCTGCTGCTAAACTATTATCTTTAGCCGCTAGTGCTGATACTGGTGTTGTCACTGCTACTGCTACACCATTATCATTGTCATTAGTAATTTCATTTTTTTCTATATTAAACATTGAATCACAACTTGAATTTGATTTTGTATCTGTTTTAAATGAACTATCATTTGATACATTATTTGAATTAAAAAAATCATCCGAATCTTTTTCTTTGTCAATTGCTACTGCTCCATCAACTTCATCTTCTGCATATTCATTTTTTTCAATAACATCTTTATTTGGATCAATTAATGTATATTCTTGTTGTTGTTGATATGAAACATCAATTTCATCACATATTTTTTCAATATTGGAATGATGATGAAATTGTGATGTTTGAATTGGTAATTGCAATACTGTTCCGGTTGTTGATGTTATTGTTGATGCATCTAATGTTGGTGATAAATTTATTGGTGTATGACTACCTTCAAAAAAATGTATAAATACATGTGATTTATATAATGTTGGTGATAATGCAATAAAATCCAATAATTTTAATATAAATGCTTTACGTTCGTCAATAACTTTTGGATCAAATCTTTTAAAAAAATTATCATCTTTTAATGTTGGCACAATGCCACGTAAATGTAATTCTTTATGTCGTTTACATATTTCTTTGTATAATTTTTTAATATCCGTAAAACGTTTCCATATTGTTACACATGTTAGTGCTTCTGGAATGTATACTGGGAATACCTAAATTTTAATTGAAAAATTAAAATATTGTTTTAAAATAAATTATATATATGTACATACGAGTATACACGAGTATATGTTGAATTTAATATAATAAATATCTATCCGGATACGTTTAAGGCAGAATAACAATTGATGCTATAGAAACACTTTGTTTAATGTTTGGAAAATACAATCATAGATCTTGAGATGGCATTTGATAGTGTACATAATGATCTCATTTGACAGACATTATTATCTCAAAATGTTCCTGAAATATACATCTCTACAATTAAAAATGTGTATATCAGTGCTAGCTACCATTGGCATCCGAACAAATTATGGAACATTTAACTTATACAATGTAAAAACAACATCCGAGTTCTGCATTATGTCCGTTCATTTTCATAACTATTATGTAATATCTCTCTAGCACAATATAGAGGATTCACATCCATTTACTATATTATTTACAGATGATTTAATAAGTGAGTGGCAAATTGAACTGAAAACCAAAATATATCTGATGTATACATCACTATTGTTACTGCTCGTCTTTTAGAGTGGATTATGTAAAGACTGGATTATATAAAGAAAACTATGAACAGCATTGTATCAGATGGGGTGTAACCGGTAGAATTGAATATCTTATATCTTCGCCGATGAAATTTGTTTGCTATCGTAGGTTGAGTCGGACATGCGGGTGTAATTAGAAGGACTTGTGAAAATACAGCTCACAAGTCGGTTCAAAGAAGAAACTAATAAACATTAGTATGTCGAGCAGATGTACACTTGCGGTCAATATCGAAGAAACAGATGAAGTAGAGGACTTCTCATATTTTTTTGACAATTGATGGTGGCGATGAAACATATTATGTGAAACTTTCGGATACAAAAGGTTTTGCAAATGTTTGTTATGCAGATCTAGGGGTAATGTAAAGTCGAAGTAAGTGGAATTGTATCGCCGGATATACGGTGAGGTGAATGGTCGGTCGGTGATATTGCCAAATACGAACTACTTCAATAGAATCTGCAGGTTAATAGAAGACCCGGTCGTGGCGAATAACAATCATTAAGGAGGCTCTTGGTGGAGTGGTTAACGGCAATATTCAGCCGTTACCTGAGTACTAGTTAATTATTTATATAATTGTGTTATTAGTGTTCTGTCTACATGAAAATTGATCTCGGTAACGCCCTAAGTTTTTTAATTTTATAAATTCATGTA
>JANSTX010007502.1:0-19855 GCA_027564355.1 Penthetria funebris | reverse complement strand
ATTACACATAATCTGTTCGCATACAAATGTTATAAATTAATAATAATATCAGAGAATATCTTTAATATCACATTTCAATTTCTTCCAAATATTACAAGGTCAACGATATTTACTCCTACTACATTTAAAAATAAAATTGTTGTATTAAAAGTAAGTTTAAATGTTTCTTTTTAGTTTTTCCATATTAAAACTAATTTTTTTCTCTTTATTTTAGGTTGTATTATTAAATATTAAAATTTTTAAAATACTAAAATAAACTTACAATTTTTGTTATCTTTAATAATAAATTTGTTTTTTGCAATTTCCTTAAACATGAATGTATGAAAAAAATTAAAATTTAATGTTAAATACCTACAAAAGTTTTTAATTTATTTAAAAAAAAAAAACTGTTATTAACACAATAATTACATTAAGTTGAATATTTTATTCATTAATTTAAGGCAGATTACAAATTATTAGTTTAGTCTTATAAGGTTAATATAATTTTTAAAATAACGAGAAAGAATTGTTTCACACAGTACTATCATTTCGTAATTATGTTACTGCGAAGCCAATGAATGTTATCCTACTAAGGGATACTAACATATTCTAAATTAAAAATTATAATAACTTGATTTAAAATAATAATATATATATAATAAGATTTTTAAAAAAATATATAAAAATTCTAAACCCTACATAAAATTCGGCCAAAATTTTATTTCTAAAAAACGAAGTCCATTATTTCTATAAATATATATTTACCTCTAATATTGTCGCATTGTTAAAATAATTTTATAAAAAAAAAAATTATTGTAACATATCGCACAAATTTGTATAGTTAAATTAAATTTACTTTATTAAATAATAAAATTTTCTACTGTTTTAAAATGTCAAGTAAATCAACTTTATGTCTACCAATACTCGAATGACAAATATTTGTAGTTATGGTACTAATTATATTATTAAAATATGTTTCCATATAATACTGAATATAGTTTACTACCAACAATCATATAAATATATCAGTAGAGAAGTAATTTAATTCAGAATCTGTCTATACTCGTATATAATAATCGTTGCAACACAGGTCGTTTTCAGTGGATTAACTTCTACCTCAAAGCTGACAAGTCAAAGCGAAAAGTTACATTTGTAACATCAATAAGAGATATTTGAAAACAAGAATAGAAAAAGTGTATTTAATGTGTAAACTGAATGGACAAATGGAACGATTGATAATAATCAACGTAACATACGTTCATTATTTAAAACAATAATATCACCAACAAATTAACTAACTGAAAATGTATGCACTGAATTGTTCAAATATAGAATTGGAAAACTATAATTCACTCTAATTTTTTCAGTTGACTATTCCCAATTATCATTGTTTCGGCTGACATTACTTGTTTTCTGCAAATGACAAATTCATACATTTGTGTGGTATATCTAATATATAAATGATGATGATGAATGTAAACAATAGTTTTGTTTTTTGTGTCCGGTGAATTATCCACTAATTTTTCACGATCTGCATTGTACTAAAATTTTTTTTAAAACCAATAGAATTTTTGAAATTCATCGGTCATCACAATATTTTTGAAAGTTAATTATTTCGCTTCTATTCCAATATATTATAAATGTATCATACGAATATTGGACAAACATAGTTTAATAATGTTCATACATGTATACATCTATTGGTCGTATAATTTAATTGTACTTGTTGAACTCTCATGAACCTCATACTCCTGTTATTAATCAGTAATATTTCATTTTATATAATATTATAACATTAAAGAATAAAAATGATTATTGCCACAATTAAAATATTATGTTAATCATTGAAGATCAATACATTCAAAATAATTGTCAAAATTTGAAAGAAAAAAAAAAAAAAACATGGCCAGTACGTTAATTATTGCGAATAGAATATTATTGAACATATCATTAAATTTAATTCAATTGAAAACAGAAAATAGCAAAATATATTTAAACTAACAAAAAATAATAATTATATATATTATATGCTTAGTAGAACTATCAGGATACTATTTTGTACCCGTAGGAATTTCAAATTATTGAAAATAACATTTATAGAACACATAATTTGTGTATTCATCTTAAATCGATAATTCATCTTAATCGATAATTTCATCGTAGACGGTTTAAATGCAATAATTCATTCGTTTAAATAAAACTTACGCAATTAAATGACTGACAAAGAATCGCTTTTAATATTATATAATCCTTTGTAGAACATCGGAACTGAGGAATGAATTAGTTTTCATAAATGGTGTTTTCCAAGAATTTCATTTAAATTTTTTTAGAACGAGATGATTATTTTACATACATCATCCATTTAGATTGGTAATTACAATTTTACTGGAATTTCTAGACTGTAAATATGTTTGAATTATGGGAAATCCTTATTCTATATAAAATATATGAACTAGTTTAAATAATGCATAATAATGCGATTATATTTGAATCGCATGTTATGTTCTATTAGTTTATTATTATTAATTTGTAAAGTTTTTACCATATCCTTTTTATATTTACTTTCAAGGAATATCTGCATTGGCAAGAACTTTTCAAGTGTTCCAATTTTATGGCAAAAAAATAAATGACTTTCTCAGATTGTTTGTCAGAAGGACAATCTTTCTATCATCATATACAAAATGTTGTTTTATATAATTGCAAAACACTTCGGTCTAATTGCAAGAATCAGGATCAATATTCTTTCACTTTATATTTATTTATTTTTTAATCTTTTGTAAACGTAACGCATGCAATTTGACAAACTTAATCGCAAATTTGTAATTTTTTTTTATTTTTTTCAAATTACAGTACAAAATTATTTTCTATTCTAATTGTATTTGTATATTTATTATTTAACATCACATAAATATGTAGTTAATTTTTTAAAATTAAATTTATGGACATTAAAGATAGTTAAAATTTAATAAGATATATATAATTTTTAGACACTATATTAGAGAGTCTAAATAAAAAATAATTTAAAAATTAATAGTGCAATTATATTTACAAATAAAATATCTATTGCAGAATAATATGATTTTAAAATAATACATTACAAATTTTTAAAATTACTAACAAATATATTTTTTAATTTAATAAATGGCATAATTTTGCAACATTACATAAGTAAATCTAAAAAGAATATCATTATAATTATTATAAGTTTATTATTGGAATTATATAGACCAATTAGATTTGTTCGCCAATTCAATATTGATTATATAAAGTATATGTGAATTAATTACAAACAGCTCTTCTATACTTAGCTTTGTAGCTCAGCTACACTTAGTTCTTTTTCATCTTTTGTAATTCGATCTATACATTTCGATATATAAATCGATTTTATATCAATTTAAAAATTTTTAAAATATTCATGCTGATAAATCATTTTCTTAATATGTGCTGATGAAGTTAAAACAGCCTTTGAATCGGGCAATAAATGTAACCTTTCGTAAAGTTGCAATTTGATGGTAACATCCATGAAATCAAAAAGTTTACGCTCAATATTTCATTTAGTTTAGCCAAAATTAAATTTTGGTTCTAAATTATCCTTGTGAAATCATTACATTGATGCATAAGTGGGTGATTGTAACTCAAAATGGAAAAAAATATTTCAAATTTGTGTTTAATAGCTATATTAAGCGGGATAGCTCAGACGTAGAGCCCTGGTCAAGAAAATCAGAGGTCGTCGGTTCAAATCCGGCTCCCGTTGAATAGTTTTCAATTTTCAAATATTTACCTACGATGGAGTTACATTTTGGTTTCATTTAACTCACTGCTAAAAATAATTTCAACATTCGGTATATTTTCCAGACTGTTTGCATTGAAATATTGATATTTGATGAGGTGTAAATAGAACAATCCTTAGATGTCGTTCATATATTAATAAATTGTTGAAGCGGCAGTGAAGTGATGAGACGTCAAAATGATTTATAATAATGAATTGGAATAATTGCATAAAATAATTTACATATTATTCACTTTAAAAAATTTCGCTTAACCTTTTTTTTTCTATTAATCTAGCGTACATTTATTAAAATATTAATTAGTAATTATAAGTATAAAAATAATGTATATACACAATATATATGTGAAAATATTTTAACATTGTTAATAAATATCATTTAGTGGATTAAATAATGCATTATTTTTATTAAGAAATCCGCCAACCACCTAATATTAGAGTATTTATTCAAATACGAGTATATGAATTTGAGTTATTTAAATATGGGACAGTTTAGGATTCAAGACGCTAGTCGATTAACTATAACAACAGTCATTTTCCACGATCTCTGACCAGCACATAAATTTGCTATATTATGCATATGTTAAGTTTTACGTACTTACCCAAATTAATCATACTCTTTGAAATATACTGTAATTAAGTATATTTTTGAATTCAGTTTTCTTTTCAATATGCTAAATAAATCGAATAAAAATGGGGGTTGATTGCCGTAAAGTATTTCATACATTCACAATTATGATCCTGATCAATATGTAATTTTTGTGTTGTATTGCAAAGAATATATGACACTAAAATTGTACAGCATGATGATGGAACATTAAAAAAAAAATCCCAATTTTACTCATTTCTACACTCATCACAGCAATTCAGAATTGTTATTCTAATAAGAGTGTTTCAGTCAACTTTCACAATTACGATTTAACTTGGTTATAAAGATAAACAATGTGTACGGCAATGTTAGCAGTTTCTACTTGTCTATTATTTTTTCAAAAATTCATATTTTATCCATAATCTTCTGAATGTTGACGTATTAACTTTCATGTTACTTTCTCATGTGGAATATACATTTTTGATTGCACAAAATGTCTACAACAAAATCAATGAAAATTCAAATTTCTAAAAACGCATCTATTTCAATGTTCATGTACATTCTCAACACATATTTAATATTAGTATAATTTTCGAACTTAATTTTAATATATTTTAACTTAATTTTTAAGCTCATTTTAATATCGTTAATTCGTTTCAAGACCGTCATATCTAAAAATTTGTGAGTTTTGAACGTTATGCAATACTATATTCAGTTGTTGACAAATTTATTGACGGTCTAGAAACAAAACAGCGATATCTATAATCGTATAGGTATTGTAAATATTTTAAATCAAAAATTAATAAAACTAATGGCAGTAATTACATTCAATATGACATTTTTTTCCATTTACTCCACATTTGCATCCCCCTGACGTATCTCCTTTACCAGCCGGACCCCATCTTGCATTTCTTGTCACCCAACATATTTCTGTCTTACACATCGAACATTTCAACCAATCACAACCCCATTTCTTCATTAGAATTACCTAAGAACGGTAAAGAAAATTAAAGTCTAATTAGTTAAGAAAATTATAAGATATCAATATTTTTTTTTTTATTGTTTATACCTGACATGTCGGGCATTTCATTGCATCTCCTCTATCAATCATGTCTGTTAATACATCTTTTGTTCTTTGGACATCAACATTATTGACATCAGAATTTAATCCATCTTGGTATTGTTTACAATTGAGTCCATCATGAACAACCTATAATTTTTGTAAAAGAAAACCAAGAATTGTAAATTATTAATCGACTGATTGAGAAAATCGTAAATATTGTTAATGGTAAACTTTCGTAAAACCGTAGAATAAATAAATTAATTAAAAAATTTAAATTACTCACCCTACATGTTAGACAATTTACAATTTTACAAATAGGACATTTAAATTGATTTACATTATCCTCATAAATACACCATCCTTTACAATTTGGTGTTTTACAGTGAAATGCATTAACAATTGTATGTTCGGCAATGCGAATTGATTGTGCTAAATGTTTTTCATAATCATTTTTTGGTATTATTGCCCGAATTTCACGATCTTGTAGAATACTTTGACAACTATATTCCGCATTTATGTAGGGACATTTAACTTCTGGATCAGTACAATGTTTTATAGTATTAACAATACATTCCTTACAAAATGTATGCAAACAATCTCGTAAAATAATACCTTCATTTGCTTTGTATTCTAAAAAGCAAATAGGACATTCAAATGGATTATAATTTGGAATAGCATCATAATTGTCTAATTCTAATAATTCTTTATAGTGATCAGTTGTGGTAGTAGTAATTGTTGTACCAGTACTTATTGTAGATATGGAAACCAATTCTGGTAATGTAATATCATTAGATTTAGTATTGTTATTATTATTAGATATTACTGGACTAATTGTAGATGGTAATTCAAGAGGCTTATCTTTCTTTTTATTTGGTACATCCAAATCACTGGCATGCGGAGATTTTGGATTAAAATTATCAACTCCTCTATATTTACTTTTAGTAATATTTGGACTAGCTTTGAATTCAATTTTATCAATTTTATATTTATTTTCACAAAGACTGGTTGTTATTTTTTTTATTGGTAATAATTTCTGTTTCATATCGGTTTCACAATTGGCAGTAGAATTTAATTTAATTTCCTTATAATCTAATTTAATTGGTCTACTTTTTGTACATGCTGAACAATCATATCTATCCCATGTATTAATTAGGGTACATAATGGACAAACCCAATTATTTGTCGGTAATAATAATGTAGGTTCCTTTCTTTGTTCTTGAAGAATATTTGCCATTGGTATGTTAATTGTAGGTTTTTTGTATTCAGCTTTGCTGTTAATTGATGTTGGCGTTAATTTAACAAAATCCTCATCAGCATTTATATTTTGTTCTGTAATATATAAAAATATAGTTGATTTATCGATAACATTAAATTCAGTCAATTTTTTATGATCGTCAATTGCTAGGACATCATTTATTAAAATCCATTTTTGTACATTTAACGGAATATAAAAATCATTTTCAATTTTCTGCTTTAATTCTAAAACATTTGATTTTTGTGATATATTTATATTAATTGGTCCTCTATGAGTATTACTATCTTCAACATATAATTGTATCCTGAAAAGTAAATTATTTATTTATTATTCTCACATAAAAGGAATTATATGTGTTATAGATAACTTTAAAATCATTTCAATATTATCTTAAAATAACAATTTAAAAATTAATAACTAAGTGATAGTTGAATCATCATCATCTTAAGCTTTACGTCACATGGGCGGATATGACGTCATTACGATGTCACTTCCAAAACACAGATTACTTCATATTTCACCCGAAAGACCGCAATAATTTTAAATATACCTGTGTAAAAGTCAAATTGATCGGTTAAAGATTAAAATAATTCGGTAGATTCATGGATGTATAAAAATGGAACCTACTGACTTTGCTATGGTGAGATATACACCAAGTTTATAAGCAAGACATTAAACCCATATTTTTGACAATGACCACACGCTATTAATGTCGTATACTGTGATCGTATTTGAATTTCTTATGTCACCGCTAAGTACACACAAGATCATGATTATCTTAAAAGATCAGTTTGATTTTGCTATTACTACTTTTTTAACTTCCTGTCGAGGAACAATATTTTATCTCATAGGTTAAACACTATAATATTTTGAAAAATTTTATACTTGTAGAGTACATGATAAGAGGTACTTTGTATTTCTTTTACCCGATTTAAAGAAAAAAGAAAATATGTTTATGAAACGGATATTGCTACATATGCGATTGACTGGAATTCACAGAGTAGTGTATAGAAGACCTGGTCGACTTAACTATAACTTGGCATATAAATGGCATTACAGAAGCTGCTACCAGTGGTAAAAAGTGAATTGATGTGAAGATGCTAGCTAGAAATTGTGAACAATGTCAACTGTTTATTTGTGCGCTATGTTCTTGTGTGAAGTTAACAATATGTTAGTAATAGCTATACTTAAAATGAATTTTTGAATGAATGCGGAAATATATGGTAGTAAAACTCAAGGAAGACACAAATTGTATCTGTATCGCACGTTCTATACTTCGATTTCTGTTATAATATTTTGACAATTATTGCATCCCATCTCAGTGCTTTTTTTTCAATGGAAATCCTATTATTGGGTATATATATGATGACATTTTAAAATGTAGCCAAAGCTATTGTATTTAAAGTGTCTAATGAATCACAATTCCGGTTATAATACACCAATATCAAATCTAATTGAAAAACGATTGCTACTTTTCAGAAACGTTGTATTTGCACGCTATTTATGATCTAAATTAATATTATTTATATATGCCTTATATGATTCTTATTAATTTATTTTTTATTATTTTCTAGACATTTTTCGATTTGGAAATATTTGATCTTTTAATGTAAGTACACTTACATATATTTTACTTATTGGTACTTATTAATGATATTTAAATAGGAATATGCATATATGATAAACTGGACAGAAATAAACACTCATATATTTTATTAAATAAAAAAGTTAAAAATTCTTAGTACATTATATTAATAATATTGAAATTGTGATGTATGTTTTGAGAAAGAAAAGTTTTGTTGTTTTTGGGTTTCCAATATAGAAACCACCACATGTATCACTAATAGTAAATAATGGAAAAATATTCTGTTAGATGTTCGAAGCAATAGAGGTGCGGACATTTTCAGTGATCATTATTTGATATTTTAAAATTAATTAAAATTTATAGAATTGCTAAGCGCATAAATATTGTTAAGCTACGTCATGAAGAAGTAAAGCAATGGTTCACAAAACGATTTGTAGACTCGTTTGGCGTATGAAGGCCGGGAATCCGACAGGATTGCACGGTTTGCTTATATAAATGTTATGGAATACTAATGAATAAGATCTATCTGTGTCCCCTATATCCCAACTCACAATGTAGAATTTTGAATCATTGAAGTCTTTGGTCAATGATGACGAAAATACATAAATTAGAGAACTTTCAATAAATGATGTTTCAACAAAGACTATTTTTATTCTAATAATTTCTATAATACACCCAAGCATATACTATAACAAAGTAGGATTGTTTATTGTTAAAAAATTATGCTTACGTAACAGTTTCCTGTAATTTATCCTTCATCGTACTATATTTTGAAACAGTTAGTGAAACCTTCATTTTGGCTAAATCCATTGCCAATTTTGCGGCTAATTTATCATTTCCCTCGGCAATGGCAATTTCCAAATTTTTCATAATTTGTCTCAATGCAATTGTATTAGTTTTCTTATCATTGGGGAATTTAGGTGATTCTAGAAGTTCTTTGAATTTATTACAATTATTTGTTTCATTAAATTTATCACTGAACGATAATCTATTTTCAATTAAAACTTTATTGATTAATAGATTTTGATAAATATTATCAAAATCGATATGTTTGAAGGAATTGTCACTGGAAGCAGTGAATCCTGTTTTCTTTTCGGTATTATTTTTAATTTCACTTTCATTATTATTATTATTATTATTATTATTATTATTATTGGTATTATTATAATTACTAATATTATAATTATTATTTATTGTATTATTAGATTTATCAATTTTTAATTGAATCTGAGGTGAGGATAATGTATTAAAGAAATCATTTTTGTTATCCTTCAATGGTAACTTTTGATTAATGAATTTATCATTATTTTGTTTTTCATTTGATTCCTTATTAATTTTCATTATTTTTGGTGTTGCTCCTAATTCTTTTTTATTATTATTATTATTATTGCTATTATTAATTGTAATATTTTTCTCTATAATTGGATATTTTTCAGCTAATGCTTTGGCATTCATTTCTCTAATGATTTTCCTAAGTCTTTGTTTCTCCTTTTCAATGGAATTTATATCGTCAATTTTACCAACTTTACCGGTATTTTCATCTGATTTTCCATTAAAATTTTGTTTACTATTTTTTGTTAGTAATTCTTCGATATTGTCCGATATACTATCAAGATCATTATTAATATCTGTAAAATAATTATTCATTATATCTATTGATTTTTGTGCTGTCGATGTTGTTGTTGTTGTTGTCGTGTCCTGCAACACTGGTACAATAGTTGTTATAACAGCTGAACTATCAATTAGAGTTTTCTTCTTTTCATCATCAGTTGTATTGTTAAAATTGGGAAAATTATTTAATGAAATTGGTCTAAATTGATTTGATGAGTCACCGACAATATTATTGGGTTTATTATTCTCAGTGTATAATTGATCGATACCACCAATGTTTCGAAAATCATTTTCACTAATATTAAAATAACGATCACGATTTTCTTTTATATTTTCTTTAACTTTATTATCAATTATTGATTTTGTATTAATTTTAATACTATTATCTAATGAATTTTCATTAATTTTATCACTTTTACAATTAGTTTTCCACATTGTATCCGTTGAATTTTCCGATTTAACATCAGCAGACTGATGATGACTACTATTATTACTTATATGATTACGAGTATTATGGTTTAAAAATAAAAATTCCACATTTGTTGGAATGTCCTTTTTTTCAATAGAACTTTGTCGTTGCACTTGTGGTTTTTCACTTAAGAATTTTCCATCATTCGTTGTTGTTTTTGTTGTTGTTGTTGTTGTACAACATGAATTACGACTATTATTATTATTGTATGTAGTATTAGATGTACAAAAATAACCATCCATTTCCTCTTTCAATTTAGCTGTGTCGTATTCTTTTTTAACAATTTGTGCAGCTTCTCTATCAAGTTCACTTATATTTGGCATTGTGATACCCGATTTTCTTTTAGCATTTTTCTTATACTCACTAGACTTATTATTATGATTATTATTATAACTTTTCATAAAGAGATTTTCCAACAGATTTGTTGGATGTTTACCCGTATTTGATGAATAAGAAAATGGATTTGATTTTTGACTCATTTTTCTTTTTCCATCAATTGATGGATCCTTTGCAGTAGTAGTCGACCGTTTATACCATGGTATAGGATGTTGTTGAACTTGTGCTGTTAATTGATGTTGATTATGATTTTTTTGCCATTGATTATGATCTTGTTGTAAATTATTTTCCGATATTGATTTTAATTGATTATTATCATCAATCAATATAACATTAGTTTCTTTATTCAAATAATTTGTTTGTATATTGAAATCATTTTCCTGGGTAATATTGTTATAAAGACCATTTGAATTATTTGATGTATTTAAATCATTTTCTACATTTAAATCGTTTGTATTTTCATTGATATGACACTTTGTTGATGGTGATACAATTAATTCAAAATGATTATTTATTGGCGAATTTTCTTTATGTAAAAACCTATCATCATTAAATATTGTACTACGTTTAATATTTAATTCTTTTTCATCGAATAATTTCTCTAATGATGCCAACAAAGATGAATTTCTAATTTGAATTGGTGGTAATGGTGCTTTCTTTTTTTTATGTCTTAAAATTACAGATGATGAATAAGTTTTTTCTTCATTTTCTTGATCACTCTTAGTTGTACTATTGTAATCACGACCATTATTACTAACACCAGCACCACCACCACTACTAACATGACGACATGGTGCAGCTGCTGCTAATTCTGTAAAATTTTCAATTGGTGGTAATGGAGCTTTCCTTTTTCCTTTTACATGAAAATTTTTTATTGGTGATTTTATTTCTGCTATTGAAATTGGTCTTTGTCCTTTTGGATAACTATTTGTACATGAATATGATTCACAACTGTTATTATTAATTATTCGCTTAGTGTATGGTAATGTTTGATGTCCAACATTTGTTGTGGAATTAAATTGAATAATTTCCTTATTTATTTCTTCTTTGATATAATGATTTTGTTGTTCAAACCATTTATTTACTCTTTCCTTCGCATTTATAGCTTTATGCTGTGAATGAAAATAAAAAGAAAAAACTAATTTTATTTTACTAATTTAATTTAGTATACATTATGTTATTTTATTTCACAATATTTTAACTACTGTACAAGATGTGAGTTGTAAATTTAGTGCCAACAATGCACGACATAATAACATATATAAAATTAATACACATGTATATCGTAAATAAGTTCTTCATCATTATCATCTTAATCCTTATGCCTCAAGGGCACATTGGGCAGCATTACAATGTTAATTTGTCGTTTCCAAAATTGAAATGTGTGATTGGCAAAATGATTTCAGAAAGAATCGATCATCTGTCTATACGATATTCACGACTCGTGAAAAAATCTATAAAATATAATACCGCAAATTTTTATGTGTTTCGTTGTTTCTACACAAGTTTTTGACCGAACTGAGCATATTACAGAAAAGTTCTCATGACTGAAAGCAATAATGCTCTTCAGCATTTAAATAGGAAGTAATACAATTAAGTATAGTACTGCTATTAGCATAATTGTGAATTGAGTTTGAGCTTAGTGACAATAGGTTATTAATAAGTGAGTGCTCAAAATTTTATATAAGTCATAATTTGGTTGGATCTCCTATAGACCCAACAACTGTATTGAGGATCATGAACAATTTTGTTCGACACCAAATATGGTATGATTTTGAAGTTAATAATATTTTCCAAGACGTTCGATCAAATTGAAGTAATGGTAAAATCTGTAGTTGTTTGAGTCAGATTTAGAATCATTGATATTTGCCATTGTCTATATACTGTTGCAAACTGGCTATATTGCTGAATCTTCATTCATATGCTTTAAGAAACTTTCAAACAATTTTTTTATTCGTACCCAGTGACATGTACAATATAAAAAATATTGAAATTATCTATTTTATAATTAACATATTCAAATTTAAATATACAATATGATATATACTTTTTTTTTTGCAAAATATGCTTGCATAACAATAATTAAGAAATTTTCAGTAAGAAAAAATACTTACTTGACAAGCAGTCTCATAAAAATCACATTGGCTGGGTGAATAAAAAGCAAAACCTGCCGTTGATGTACTAAAAATACTATCACAACTTGAATATATGATCTCACAATTAGGGGTTGAATTTGGTCGTCGATTTAAACTGATGGCAATATCATCATCGGTTCGATTCAAATTTGATGCCGTATTTTGTGTAGATTTAGATTCATATCGATTTAAGTTTTGATTTGAAGACTTTTTAAATAATTTAATAAGTGATTGAAAACCATTAGACGCCGTCTTTTTATTCGTTCTCAAGTCCTTGGAAAATTAGAAATTAAAATTATTAACTATATACTCATTTATATTAATCGTTAGTATGTTACTTTTTGAGTAAAATGTTCAACATTTTCATTTCTTAAGTCAGCATTTTCATTTATTTGGTACATATCAGTGTTCAGAATTTAGTCACATTTATGCATGTTTTGTATTTCACAGTGATCTGAAATAATATTTAGTTCCAGTTATTTGAATTTCTGAGATATTTTCATTAATATGTATAATAATGTGAATGTTAAAGTTCTTGCTATGACAGCGATTATAATTTTCTTAAAATGTTTTTGCTTATTAGATGCATAATATTAAGTGTTACATAAATATGGTATATAAATAATTATCTACATTTATATACACCTATCAAAATTGTAGAAATAACTCTTGAAATAACTGATACTATTTAGTCTTAATGGCAAATGATGGTCAATGTAGTCAAACGAGTTAAATTTTGCATCCATAATAGAATTGATATTAGGATGGTTAGTAGTATATTCAGTAGCAAAATCTATTAGTGTATTTAACAATCCGGAATATCTATTAGTGGTCAGTTGATAATAATTAATGAGAATTATTAATTGTTGGTCTAGTGCCCATGTATGAGCATAACCAGGAACTTTTACTGTATATAACGGATATCAAATATGACTGTCATGCGATGTAATTCAAAATCAATAGTATCAAGATATAATCAGTGAATCGTTGCTTTAAATTCATGGCCAATATGTGATGAAGTTTTTTACCACTCTCAAATTATCACTAGTAATTTGCCAAAGTCAATGTTTTGAAATAATGTCGTGTCATCTAAAAGGCTATAGTGAATTCTTGCAGACGAACAATTGGCATTCAGGACATATGTGTTTCCCTACTAGACAAGACTACAGTGTACTCTGATGAACTGAGCCCAGACAAATAACTTTATTTGATTTGATTTGAATCTCTAATATATATTCGTGTTTTTGGTTTTCTATTAATACTATCCGTACCTGTAACACTGAATTTGACAATCAATTTGTTGCCTTTCTAATACTCTTATATAAATTTAATATTTTTTTTCTTCTAATCGTCATTTTTGGTATATATTTACATATAGTACTCGTACAACATCCTATTGTCAAACAGATCGAAAAGATGACCACCATACAACAATTTCATAAAATTGTGCTAATCAATATTTGATTATAAGACTGAAAATATATTTATAGAAAATTATATTTATGAATGTGTCTACAAAGAAAAACTTATTTGGAAATAAATCGTAATTTACGTCATTCTTTTTTCTGAAAATTATGAAAATTTACGTAATTTTTCTTTTTGTTTAACAATTCTTTATGTTGTCTATACTCAATGATACAAAGAAAGAAACTCTGTATATATAAACAAAATGATATTACAATTTTTTTGTCGGTATTCCACAAGTAAAATTTTGACGATAATTCTGATATTTTTATACTCCTTTTTCGGTACTTTGATGGTTTACTCACTCAAATCATACAAAGAAAAATCAACTATTTCGGCTCATCCTAACGCACGATTCCGCTTGCTTGTAGTCTTAGACATTGACTAATATCATCATGTCACTATAGGTATTTTCGATGTACATTAAGAATCTTTTGGCCAAATATAATATCAATTGAGAATTTATGAAGATTATTGTATCTCGAAGCGATAAACGCGATTATTACACTGGCATCCGCAACGTAGTCCAGACGAAAAAAATGTAATTGACTCGAAAAAACATATTGAGGCGTTCACTCAATGATATTGCATTGTTTGCACTTAATTTTGGGAAATAGAAAATCTGGTCAACCAAAGACAATATTATGAAAAACGGTTCATTAAATAGCTAGGTTTATTGTCCAAATTTTTACTTCTACGCAGATTCGCTTGACTCAAGATTAGCAAATTTTTTAAGTTAATATATCTTCAGCTTTGTAATTTTCAAAAGTAACCGCATATCAAAAAATTAATTTGAGCGAAAATTTTAAATTCACAATAAATGAAATTAAGTTCGGTATCAGCATAAGTGATGAAATATTATGTCGTTAGCTTATAAATTTCTTTGAATAGAATTTTTGTGGCATTTTAATGTAATCATCACTTTGATAATATTATATAATATATTTAAAGGTACATATTTAAAGAAACTATCTTAATATTTGAAAAAAGTGAAGAGATTACCACAAAAAATTAACGTAAATTCTTTATAATGTAAATTAATTTGCATAATCTCAATTGAGTGAAACATTAATTGTTAAATTGTGTTGCACATATGTTATGAGATCACAAGTATCTGATGATGCTCTGATTTTCTCTGAACTTAATAATATGCAATGTATTAAAATAAATTTTCTTAAGTGGAATTTTCTTCTGTCCATATAAACTATTTAGGTACCAAGATATTTTGTAGCAATATTTTTAATATCACTAATATAATTGAATTAATTAAATTTAAATTTTATGAATTAATGGCTGTTATATGTATATACTAGTATATGTTATGTATATTACCATCAGCTATACGATATGTAAATTATCTCTTAATATGATTTTCGCAAAATACTTTTACAAAATATTAAACTCGTATATATAGTGAAAATTCATTATAAAATTCAAAACACAAAATTCAATATTAAAATAAATAATATACATTTGTGATTGGGTATCCAACACCTGGTGTCCATCAGTCAGTGTATTGTACTACAAACTGTCTATCTATACCATATTTCACTATAACTATATTATAAGATTTTCACTAATTCACTTAATTCCATTTTAAATGGCAATTAATAAAAACATTTCAATAAACAAAATTTTCTTTAAAATGTATCCACCATCACTTATCTTCTATATATATACACGATCATATATTGCACGATCATATATATATTCCACTTTATTCTATCATATTTGTAAAGAGATCTATATATAAATTTTAAAATAGATTCTCATGATGAGATGATATTTAATGCTATTTTATTAAAAAAAAAAAATTATTACACAAAAAAAGATAGCATATTTTTCGTAGTACCACACGTTTATCGAGTTGCGACTATCCGAATTTCAAAGTAAAATTGAAACTGACTTTAAGAATGTAATGTGTCTTAAGATACGCTACTAAAATTATACTAAAAATATTAATGAAGCATATTCTATATAGTGTATAGTTTAGTATACATGCCTGATGTTATAATATATATATATATAAAATGATGTATTCGTTTTTTTTAAAGTTATATTTATTTATAGGAAAAAAAAACAGCAATTTACTAAAATAAAAGAAGATTCTGTATAGTAGTTCTGTCTTAGCGTTAATTTTTCAATATAATAAACGTTTCATTTATGTGGCCGCTGTATATTCGCACGCGGCTCTTTAATTTTAGACTGGTTCATATTTTTTTTTAAAGGTATTTTCCCTTTTTTCTGAAGATATCGCAAAAAGATACCGTTTTTGGATTCCAGAATGAATCAACATAATGAAGAAATTTCCGATGATAGTATTTCGAATGATCGAAACAATGTTACTCTTCACCCAATTGGTTGTTATCTTATTAAATTAATGTTATCCATATTTATATTTGGGTATGACAAATGGAGTGGCCGAATATCATCAGGGAATATGTTAGTAATGTGGTAGTAATGGATCGAGGGTGAAAAGATGGTGTTAATGTAGCGACTGGTTGAAATAACAACTCAACAATAAATTAGGTAGCTGGGGTTATTTATGCACCATTCTATTGACATATATAAATGTATAGCTAAAAAATTATTATTGATCCTATATTTTCCAGTTGGCAAATTTAAATTATAATTATTTGTGTTTTGATGTTACATAGTGAAGCGACCCTTTGCGCCCTCGAAGCGTAAAGGTTCGTATGATAATATTTATATTTATGTCATTATGCAAAAATTCTATAGTTATCAACTATTTGAATTGAATAAAGACGAGTTTGAGATACTGATTTCATAGTATAGGAAAACCTCTATGAAGACAAAAATGTACATAATAAATAAATGCTATGAACTAAAATTATGTTCCTTACTTGCAATTAATATATACTCGAAATAACTAGTGATTGTCTGTGGTTTCGAAAGTCAGGATGATAATAGGTATAAATTATGTTCGATTGTGGAATTACATTGTACAGTTTGATGACGTATCCCAAATGAAGAGTAATTTATTCAATATAGTGATATCATGACGAACCCAAACTATTATAGGCGCATTGAATTGTTGCTTGTCACTGCTAAATTGTGAAACTTGTACTAATTTTAAAATATTTCCAGACAACCAATCCGGGCATCAAATTTATTAAGTATAATAATCAGTATACACAAGGAACGAATGAACCAGTCTATCAATTACTTGTATCGCATATATCGTATAGTATATTATACCAATAAATTTTAAGTATAATGTCAACTTATGTATAAAAAGCATTATATTTAATTGTATATATTACAAAATAAATTAAATTAAATTTGCCATATCAAAATTTTGTAATATGAGATATGTGGTACGAAAAATTACGCTTTTTTGTCATAGTCACAGAAAATTTCAAAATGTAAATCAATTTCCGCTACATAACAATTAGCATTTTCAACATATAAATATATACGCGACAACCAAAAAAAATATTGTATAATTAACGTTTTTATAATAATATAACAATTGGTCTCTCTCAAGTCACTATTTTCACAATTTGCATAACATTGGCAGAAATATTTTGCAAATTGAAAAAAAACAGAATTTATAAAAATAAACATTAAACATTACTTATATACAAATTCATTGCTAAATGCAAATTGTTTATATTAATTTTAACCAAAATCTTAATTTTATATAAGAGCCATTGAATTTTGCGGTTTACTGCAAAACAAAATAAATTGTAGTACTTTAACATAAACGTTTGATATTATATAACTTATGGCAAGTATATTATATTTTTGTTTCTATTAGAAATGTGCATCTATTGGTTTTGATTGATATTTTGATGATCTGACATCTAGAAGATGTTTATCAAGAAAATGTGTATAATAATGTTCGTGCGGTTATGTGGAATTGATGATCACTCGTGTAACTTAATCGATTATGAATATGGGGTTTATCGCAGTATGTTTAGCTCTAAATACTGTCATTAGAACCTGTGCATCACAATATTTACATGTTACGGCATAGGTTCCATTCGCGGTGTATACACGACTGATTTTACAAGTATAATATTAAATAATCATAATTAAATTTAATTCTTTGAATTGTACTGAGTCATTGTCACCTTTGTCCATTACTAAATAATGAATAATAAGTAAATGTGTGAATTAATAATAATTTTCCAAATACATAAAAATAATTATAATTGACTTTAATTCTCCAATTAAGATAATTTTCATTTAAATAATATATTTCTTTCATAACTATACACTAGTTTGGGTCTAATAGGTCTAAAATGTAATTCATTTTGATTATCATCTTTAGTAACGCGGTGATTTGACTTAGATTTACCACATATCATTTTGATTTCTACAATACAACATTCAATCCAAATTTGAGTGTTGTCTTATGCACCCATGTGTTGTACAGGTTAAAGATAATGATGATGGTACAATTTTCAATACATTGACGACGTCATAATGAATTATATAATTATCTATACAAAATCTGTATCACTTAACACTTAAAAGATATTTTTATCAAGGCATTAGTAAAATTTCAATGCGTTCTAGTAAATTGAAGAAAATTCATCAATCAATGAATGTGGAAAATCTTAAAATAAATTACATTAGTAGATTTTTGTTAATAAATAAATTATTAAATTATATAAATGAAAATCAGTTGCTAGTATATAATACATAATATAATAGTAAATAAATACTATTATTTATTATATTCTATGTGTATGATCGATGTTCAACAATATTTCTTAAAATAATCGTAGAAAATTTTCAATGAATGAATGATATAATGTGGTGAAAACTGAATGCTGAGATGCTTTTAAGTATATTTTATTGATGTTTTTAAAATAAATATAATAATATAAAATATGGGATAGAATTTTTATTATTTACAGATTTCAATATGACTTTAGTTTCTGATCAACCACATTAGGTTAAAAAAAAGGAATTTTTGCTATATCTGTAATGTATTTATTAACATTGTCACTTCTGTTTGTTATGATTACTTACAGCAATACCAAAATTTTACCTTCATTCTGCATTTTACCCCTACTAGCCCAACAACTGTATGACATTTATGTGCCAATTTAGTATGAAGTCAATATAATTAATCCTAAATAATTTAGTTCTAGAACTCTTTTAATTTAAGATTTAATAAATTCAATTACTGGATATTCATCAACATTACGTATTTACGTATGTTTTTATATAAGAAAATAAATTATGTTTTATTAATATTTAATTTGAATAATCACCTAATGATCATATTTGCTTTAAATTGTTGTTCCATCTAAATTTAAAGGAAATAATAAAAAATAAGTGTAATGAGAGTCCTGCATTGTTTAGTGTTAGAAATGATTTGAAGATACCTAAGTTATTACCGTTGTAATAGTAATATTTTTTAAACTTTTAATTAAAATTTCATGATTATATTATCATTATTATATTAAATGAGTAAAATTTAAATAGGCTGCTGAAGGACTAGACTGTTTAACGAAGTCAAATTGATTTTTATGTATTATATGTAGTTATTCTATAAAAAAAAGATTCTAATCTTGAGATTATTACTGATTTCAAAGTTTTCTGTT
>JANSTX010007491.1:0-11579 GCA_027564355.1 Penthetria funebris | reverse complement strand
CGAATATGGTACCATAGGGGCGTCAATGAACTTCACTCCATCCACTTTCAGTAACCGACAATAATGACAGTTTTTCGTCCTGTTGTGAATTCCAGTCAAGTGAGCATTTTGCGATTTCACTGTCCGGTCACCTCAGTGTATGGACGAGTCAATTCCACTTTCTTCACTTGACAATTTTATTCATCGCTTCCAGATTTGCCAAATTCTCATTTTATATTATATTTGGTCAGGAAATTTTTAGTATGCACCTGAGGCACCCCTATTGACGAAAACTTCAGACACAAAGTTATTTGTCACCTTCCAAGTTTCTCAGACATACAATAGTACCGATAAACAATTTGTTTTAAAAGTGCGTAATTTTAGATTTTTTTAATTTTATAACGACAGACAGACTTCATTCTGCATACCAACACACACATTTTGTATACGGAACCTTACATCTGTTTCAACACCACCATCAATTGTAAAACTGCCCAATAGAAGTCCTCTACTTCATCTATTAGTGAACATCTTTTCGACGTAATAATTTTCATTAGTTTCGTTTTCGAAACAATAATCTTTAGACCGACTTGTGAGCTGTATTTCACAAGTCGTTCCAATATCGCTCTAATGTCTTACTTAGTCGTTAGCGAAGTCAAGAACTTCAAATCGACTGGTTATATCCCATCTGGTTCCATGCGATTCAGAGTTTATATGTGTATAATATGTGCAGGAACAATAGTGCTGACTATACTGTTTTACACCCTAATACACATTAAAGATATCACCAAGCCTTCAACGATTCACAACTCGTAACAAATTCTATTCATGACAAGCAACATTTATATGAAGATTACTACAAGTATATAGTTATTGTGCAGTATCAAACAATTTTTATTATGAAATTTAACGAAAATACCAAAATTAATGGTGAAAATGTGATCTTAATACCTTATGAAGTCAAACACGTTGAAAAGTAATAATATAATAATTTATTTACCAAGAAACAGCGAATTATTTTGTAAAACTTAGTGATGATATTAATGTTACATTTTAGATATCACAAATGGATGCAAAATAAAGAATTAAGAGATCTTACTGCTTCTGAGTCACTTAGTTTAGATGAGGAGTATGCAATGCAGAAATCGTGGCGTAATGATTCGGATAGTAAGTAATTATGAACACGTAATAGTATATACAAAATTTGTGCGACATTAAAAATTTCATGTCTATGTATGATATTTGAAGTACTTGTACGTTACCGAATTCAAACTGATCAATAATAAATATCTTCTATTCTATTTATGATTCTTACTTTGCGACTTGCAAGGGTTTAATAGATGTTGTCATAGAACATAATTAAGATGATCACCATATGTTTTTTTATATTATTATTATTATACTGAATTATACTGATTTATTTAGAATGCACGTTTTTAATTTTGGATCAACAAATTTTTGAAAGAACCCAAAATGAGATAGGTAACTGAAATTGTTCATATATCTAATACAAATAGTCGTTCGAGTAATATATTCATATATCAATTTATGTTTTACAAATACTACCCTTAGAATCTCTTATTGGCGACACCAATTTATTTTTGTATACTGACGATAATGATGCTGCTGCTGATGATGATGGAGAACAAAAAACAAAAGCTGAAATTGAAATTATGATAGCTGAAGAAAATGCACGAGGAAAACACTTTGGATGGGAATCTCTGTTATTAATGTTAAAATATGGACAGATGAATTTAAAAATTTCAAAATTTTTTGCTAAAATTAATTATCAAAATAATAAAAGTATTGAAATGTTTAAGAAAATACAATTTGAAGAGATTTCTAGATCAAATATTTTTGAAGAAATAACCTTTGAGCGAATCATTACTGATGAATGGATAGAATGGTTAAATTCTAATGTAAAAAAATATCATATTGTTAATTATCAATAATAAAATTTGTACCATTTGAATTATTGTTTTTTTTTTTTTACTTTAGTGATAACAATGTTTGTTGCAATTTGTATTCGATAGAGATGCTGTCTATTAAATCTGTCAATGGTGAATTTATTCAATATTAAAAATTAGGTGACGACTATCATCGATGTTAGCCTGCCTTTTCCGATCCATATATTATCAGACGTTAATGTAGAGAACTATTTTGGCGTCAATACACTTTATGGGGCGAGGGGCGCAAAGCTTTACACCCCTGTATTTTAAAGGGGAGGTGAAAGCTATTCAAATATTATTCTAAGCATGAATATCTATCTAGAAAAATATTTACAAAATTCACAGTTCAACCTACGTCATATTATGATAAAAAAAAAAGATTTTAAAAAAACAAACATTTTCCACCCTGTGGATTCATGGGAGGGAGTGAAAACAAATATTAAATTATTCTGATTATGAATACCTATCCAAAAATATATTTGCAAAAATTCTACGTTGACTTTACGCCATGTTATGAAAAAATAAGTGATTTTGAAAAAAAAAAGTTTTGCACCCTATGAGGGGGGGGGGGGCGATCGACGCCATTTCGTAACATACTTATAGAGGTGCAGTTTAGCCACTATTTTTAGTTTGTTGTACACTAAAATCGTTCAAGGCTCTTGTAAGAATTTAATATTTCGGTATATTTTGCTTTTATAGTTACTACTGTCTAGTTTGTTGGTGAAATATTCTTGATTACGGTTTTGAATTTTATTGTGATTGACTTTTGTATAGGTATTAATGTTGGTTGAACAACGTGTCACATGGATGGTAATGGCAGAATTGATTATCGACTAGAAATTTACTTATGATCCTCATATAGAAAGATTTAAGATTAATGTATAAAATATCAAGACGACTGCTTAGTTAATAACTGATATCATGCTGGTCAAGAATGATATACTCTCCATAATTTTACACAATGCATTATCGCGATCAATATTATCGAATGTCAGCTTAGAAGAATTATGTTTGTGCATTGTAGGTTAGAAAATTGTTTTATAATTTACTATCAGGCATACATCAATTTAGTCTTGTCATCTGCTCTTATGAATATTGTGCCTAATTTGTGTATCTAAAATTTATTCTAGTATTGAAAAGCGGACATCCAACTTCCAAGTCGTCATAATGCGGATCTTAAAATATGTATTTTTTTCTAGTGTACGCTTTATCAATGAAATGTTTGTGATTCTATTTGATGAACATTCTTATACGTGATCTCTCCAATAAAATCTGCGGAAACGCTCCTATTTTACTAAGTACTATATTTTTCGTATTATTTTATAATTTCTAAATTCTAAATAAGACGTTAATTTGAATCATTCTCATCATTAGTTTTGCTCTGACCATATTAGCCCGGATTTGGGCCACATACATTACTATCGATCAATTGCATATTTTGGACTTGAATTTTTTTTTCCAATTAACGTACATCTTGATATTTTAGCGGATTTATTGGTAGAATGATGAACGTCTGTAGTAATATCCCGATAACCATTGACTTCAACATCTAGGTAACGTAAACTCATTACTTATTTAAATGGTTTACCATCTTCTATACAAATTTGAATCTAAGAATATAACAAATGATTTCGTTTTTTTTTTTTGTTGATTTCAACTTATTAGCCCTCACCAGCTGCCTGTTTATTTGTAAATAATAGATCGTCTTCACTGTCAGCCATAAGAGAACTGTGTCGTCTGCCCAACAAATATTCTTTGATACTCAATTAAAAATTTGAATTTGTTTTTTGGATTTTCTTTTATTATTTTACATTTATTAATTATTATAATCAACAAAAATCTTTACACTTTAAAATAAAACAACAATAAATATTTTTGCTATAATTTTTGGAATTAAAAGAAATTGTTTTAAAATGAAAACCCTTTTAAAGTTAAGGCTAAGTTAGCTCTCACAATTTTTAAAAATAAATATCGAAAAACCAAACACACAAATAATTTTTAATTTTCTTTCTTTAATCTGATATGTAATTAATTGTTTAAATTTTATTTTTTTTATTTTAATAAATTTTTAAATTATTTACTTGTTTAGTTTTTATTTCTATAATGTAATTTATACAATTTATTTTTTTATGCGATCAAAGGATTTTTAATTTTTCATTCATAAAAAAATTATTATGATTTTATATTAATTCATTTGGAAGTCATTTAAATTATTTTAAAGAATATAACGGTCAATTATATGTCACAATTTGACATACTGTGATCAGAGCGTTATGCAAATACCGTATACCGTACAAATATATTTTCTCAAAAGTTCTAGCGTTTGGGTGGCATACATTAAATAGTAAATGATTATAAGTTATTAATAATAAAACTTAAGCTATGGTTTTGTCGAAAAATCAATACATACATCATTTTAAACATTAATTCGGAAGGAAGTTTTTTTTATACTGTTCAAGAAACATTTATTTATTGATGAATAAAAATTTCAAGAAAATTTCAGAGTATCAACAGACTTATAGAAAAACTTTGTCTAACAATTAAGATAAAATATGCACTTATGCATCATCAGAATAAATATAATTAGACTTACAATAACCATTGGATGTCTAAAATAATAAAAATTATGATAATCGTTGCAATGACTGATATTTAATTGGTATTATGAAATGTTAATTACATGTCTTTAATGCACCGCACGATAAAAGTTTAATTAATATGCGGCAGCGCAAGTCGATTATCAAATTTATACCGTGACGCTGGAGGAGGAGGAAAACAGTCTCATTTAAATATATGAATTCAAATTTAATGATAACGGTAATGCGGCAACCACCACACCGCAATGCCGCACCGCTTTTTCGAGAAAACCATGGCTGTATACAGCAAATTTTTACCGCGATATGAATTTATGCATAAATCAATTGTTTTCTTATGCAAATACTGGTACTTGAAAAACTGTAATAAAATTTGCAAGAATTTCAATACTGCAAACTGGACGTCTTTGCTAATATGAGCCAGCTCTATTAGAAATTAAAATTCTTTGATCGCCATAATTTACATAATATTTCAAATATTAAATAATAGTAACTATACTGTTTTTTTTTTTTTTTTTTTAAATTTTCTATTGTATCTATGCACACAAAAATTGTGAATAATTTTTCTAATTTTATTAACTATAAATTAATTTAATTATTTTCGGATTGTCATAATAAAAATGCTAATGTTTTGCCTTGTCGATTGTATCGAAAATTTAAAATTTTGTATTAAATTTTATTACTTATCCCCGATTCCACGCTTTAAACGCTAGAATTCCAAATTATCAACAACATCTATTAATTGCATTTTAAGTTTATTTGACCTATTTATTTGTACTAAATGAAAGCAAAAGGATTGATATGCTATATAGAATTTGGCGTTTGTCGTAAATTAAAAAATTAAATCTAAATTTTGGTAAGAAAAGAAAATAAATGATTTACTTCCTGCGGAAACACAAGCATTACAGTTTATGTCAAATATATGTTTAATGTCTAGTTTGTAGATTTAGTGTTTAAGGTATCTCACTAACAAACTAGGTAGTTTTCGCTTTACACACCACTCGACCGAATTATTCAAATTATTACTCGTTAGGTGACCGAACTAAATTTTTTTGATAGTATATATTGAAAATTAATGTAGTTTTCCGGTTTGGCATTTGATGTTTTTTATGTGTTTTGGAGACGGAAAATTAACAGCGTAATACTGCTCGTTGAGCTCGTGAGTCGTAAAAACTTACATGATGATGATGATGATTACTGCACAACATGGAAAGTGAAAAATAACATCGTGTCATAAATACAAGTTATCATCAATTGGTGGAGCTGGCGCATACTTAAAATCAAATATAATATTAAATTGGTATATGTGTATACTGCCAGATATGAATGCGATGACCAAGATTGTAAACGGTAATGTAAATTATGTGTTCATTTCAGATTTATGCTACGACGTGGAGTAAACATCGAAATGATGATAATGATGAACTGTTCTATTTTTATTGCAGATTTTAGTACAGTTAGTAATATGTTTTCTAACTTTAAAAGTATTAATTTTTACTAAGGTATATATAACGTATACATAATGTAAATTGATTCAATTATGATAAATGGGTGCATTTTGTTTTAAATTCATGTTATTACATTTATTACTATCATGTATTTTTTGCAAAATTTAGACTACTCTCTTTTGACGGTTTAGCATACAAATAATGGCTTTGGCAAGTAACGTAACGTCGTACAACAATCCGAAAATCATTTTGGTTAAATACATAACTATATATAATATTTATAATTAAAACACAAAATAAAACTATTAAAATTGCCTTAAAATTTAAAAAATAATTCATGCAAAATTATATCACTGTTTCTATTTATAATAGTTGCCTTTATTTTATGTGTTATTTGTACCAATAAAATGAAACAAAGTTTAAAATGAAACATTAAATTCATGCATACAATACTCGTATACGAATATATCTACGATAAATTACTTTACTTATTGCTATTTGTTCACTGAAGTAGCACATTTTTATTTTATTAAACATATCATTTACATATTTATAATTATTATTATTATTATAATAATAATAAAGTTTAATCCTTAATTAATAAGAGGGAATATTATTAAATCGTCATAATTTTTATTGGTTTATTATTAAAATGGTTTCTTCGATAAGCGTTTATTTTACTATAAATATTTATTAATAAATTTAAAAATATTAACGATTATTTAAATGGTAGAATAAAAATATCAATTCTGTTTATAATTTTATGTGTGTTTAAACCACGGTGACGAATGAAGTGGTCGACTATCATCGAGGTTACCTCCAGTCACTGGTAACTTGATCACGGTATATGTCAGTAATGGCGTGTGATCGAGGCTAAAAAGATGATGCGTATCACGTGCTTGTCGACTGGTCGAAAATATAATTAGCTGGAGATTTATGCACCACTCTACTGAAATATTTAAATGTATAACTAGATAATTATGATTGATCAAATATTTTCAAATTGTCAAATTTCAATTACATTTGATGTTACATGAGCATTTGAAATGACAAAATTAATATCGTATTGCCGCCGTATGCGAGGCGTAAAGGTTTAGATGTTGTTTAAACCACACTTAAGATGCTACAGATTTTAGTGTATTTATTTTACATCTCGTAATTGAAAAGAACGTTGATAAAATTGTCTATATATCATTGATTTTGTATAAATTATTATATATTATATATTAAAGAACCGAATAATAAAAATAAATTAACAATCTCTAATAATGTAACGAGATTATTGATTATTCAAATCTGCAGGATGTCGTTCATTTAGAAAAAAATAATTGCCAAAAACTCAGGAAGTCGTTCATTTAGCAACATATGATTAAAAGTCAAATTGTTAAATAATGTTTTAAAATTGAAATAGATGTTAACGTTTCATCATTTTTAGATCCATTCAAATATCCGACCTAATAAAAATAAATGAACAGATTCTTAAGGTAATATTTATGATTTTATCAATTGTAATAATCCTCATTGCAGTTCATCTACAAAAAATTTTTATCAAAAGCTTCAGTGCCGTTTATTCAGCAAAATGTCAAATTGATAAAATGATCTATATATATGTTAGTACCTACAATGGTATTTATTGTCCACAAATATAAACAGAATTAAATTTCTATTAGATTATTCGACCTATACAATCTATTTTTATAATTTTATTTTTTTTATCTAATTTATTATTCTAAATTATATTTATATGTTTTTAATTTATATAAAATAATATACTTAATCGCATTTAATATATTATTAAAATCATAAAATATAACTATAATTCTATATTTAAATGTGAACACAATGTATCAAATCTGTAAATTATTCTAATTTATTATTTATAATTTTATTTATTATTATCTACCTGCAAATATGTTTATAGAATTGGTTCCTGCACGTTTTCTTATCAATCTTGCTGATACTGAAAAAAAAAAATAAGTAAATAAAATATGATAATATAAATTAAATATTACGTTTAAAATTACGCGGTTTATTTACATTACTACGTTCACATATAATATAATTTATTAACATTATTTGTATTCAGTTATGCATATTATCATTTTATAACACTTATTTTTGTTTGCTTAGTCTAGCCACTTATTTATAGTTTATTATCTAAGCGTTATAATAACATATGTTATTTAATGTACTCTCTTTCTTCTAAGGTTATAAAATAACCTTGATTATGGGTGACTGGTATAAAATTTTGCTGAAAAACATAAAATTAAGCAAACTAGGCATGCTTATCAATTTAATTTCGCGCACGAGCAAAAATGTTTATCAATTTGGACGTTATTCCATCATCAATCTTAACCTTTTTAACCAATAATTTGCGCTTTCTAATAACCAGGTTATCTATTTTAAATGTGAACCCTAGTAACTTGAAAATTAAATTTATTGAATAATATAGTATTAGTCATAATTATCTGGTTATAAAGATGAATATTTCAATAGAATTGTTCATAAATATCTAGTTTTTTCAGCCAGTCCGACATGAACTTCATCGTGATCGAGTTACACTGCGTGGAGGTAAAGGGTTGAGTAAGCACAATGATAGTCGCTCACCATCTTCTTTATACCATACTTTCAAGAATTGTCCACATCAGAACACAATCAATACTATCGAACACTTTTTTAAGTCGATGAAAAGCATATTATATGCTATACTCGTATGATGTCATTCTATCGATTGTTCAACAATGATTAATAACGTGATCACTGAACGGATTCAATCACGTATAACTGTTTTCAACATAATTTTTCATTGTGATAAATGAGGTGATGATGTGCAAGTTCTGACACCTTGATTATCATTCCCGTGTTATTCCATTCGGTTGGAATATCACCGGCCACAATAGAACCAATAAGAAAATCTAATACAGATGCGGTATTGTTAAAGCTTACTTTTAGTATTTCTGACGAAATATTAAAAGCGTCGGTTACCTAGTCGCTCTTTAAATGTTGTAATGTGAAAATTTAGTTCATATTTAATAGATTTTAATAAACTGTATAAATATGTTGATAATTGAAAAACTGTACTAAAAATGTTAAATAATGCATAAATAAAATCTAAACATTTAAGAAGACATATATGCAATGTATATCATCTTAACATTTACACCTTAAGGGCACATAGGGCGGCATTACGATGATAATTTGTCGTTTCTAACATGCATTTAACATTAAATGTGAACATTAGAACGTTGTTATGAATATACATTAAGGTGGGTCAATGAATGGAACTATACTTTGTTGGACTACCATGAACAAGAAGAAGAAAAATATAACTGGAACAAGAAGATAAAAAAAGTGAATACCTATGATGTATTGTAATGGACAAATAATGCAACGTTAGAACAAATATAAAAGGGTAAAATTAAAGTGATGAAAATTTTTACTATGGTTTAGGTTATTGTTACTGTTTTACTGTTAGGTATCCAAATTTTTAATCGAAATGGAAATTAAATTAATTGCTCACATTACAACATCTGAAATGTAACAAAGCAGATGGCCCCCCCGTAATATTTCAACTAAAATATAAAAGATGGTATAGAACAATATGAACAACGAGTTTCATAGTTTCATTGTGTCTAACTTCCAAATTTTAAAGTCACAATTAATGATAGAATTTGGTAGTGGAGGCAAAGGTATAACATTTTGATGATGATTTCATGGCAGATGTGATTTGCGTAATATTAAATATAATAAATTCGGAAATCTGTTACTAAAACCAACGTTTTGCACTTATTTAAATAGCTAGCGAGCGTATTTTCGCAAAAACTTCATTGTATTGTTATGTTTAAACTAGTAACTAAACTTCAAATTGTCAATATCAATTCACGACAATATTCATAGAGATATTATATATAATAATTGTTTAAAATATCAAATAAATTTACTTGAATTATCTTGTGGTGATAATGGTCGCTCGAGAACTTTCTGTATTAAATTTATCCATTCATCGCGTTCATTTGCATTTGTAACGGACAAATTATAAACTCTTTCCGGTGTAAATAATGTAAAACTAAATCCTTGATCTTTTGCACCAGTTGGTGCACCAACCCTAACACTATAACCATCTAAATGATGACCCAAAAATATTTCACCTTTTGGATACGCATCAAGTGGTTCATCGTGATACATTAATTTTCGATTGTCCAATGTAAACCAACGTTTTTTATAACCATCTGATGGACGTGGACCAGTTTTTGAAATCCAACCTTCTTTTGTAAAATCTCTTGTTAAAAATCCCACCAATTCGGATTCCGTGGCACTTGGAAATGCAACTTGTAATCGATGTAATTTTGCACATCTTATTGCCATATACCAATTATTTATAATTTCTGGATCATCATGATAAACATATATATGTCTTGTTGAACCCTCTTTCATATATGTTAATTGCATTGAATTATTATGTTCTATTTTGGCCGGTGCAAATGCTACATTTAATTCAGATATTCTTAAAATTGCTTTTGGATCACGACTCTCTTTAACATGATATTTTATTGTATCTTCTGCTTCTGATAAAACAAATTTACGTGGTTGATATCGATTATCTTCTTTCCCCTTTTTCATTAAAAAACCAACCATATGACCGGATGTATAATTTGGACGTTCATGGTGTGAAAATTCTAAACGTTCGTATTTTGCACGTATCCATTGTTCTATTAGAACTCTGAAAATAGATTGTATATTATTAATAATATAAAATTTAATTATTTGAAAATTGGAATAAACCAACTGTTATATAAATCAACTTGGATAAATTTATAAAAATAACAGCATATTAATTAATGACCATCAATGAGCTACTGGTATATATTTGATCAAATTATTACAGTTTAGTCGAGTATGGTGTTTGTCATTCAATCGAAGGTTTAATTATAATTCTTAATGTATTAATTTGGTATATGTACAAGACCCACCAGACCTGAAACTTGTTTGTTTCTTTTTATGTTCGCCATTAGTTTTAATTTCATATGATCAATATTCAAATAATGATCACGCTTTATCCCTATAATTACGAACGTCTAACAGAGAAGTTTTTCGTCTATCTTTTACTAATTGCTATTTGATTACTGGTATTATCGTGCGGTGAAATACAATTATCTTTTTGTATTCTTACCATATGATAATATCCGAACTCATAATCCCAACAAGACAAGTGTGGCAATTAATTGTAAAATAAAAAATCATCACGTGCGTGATTCTAAAGTATTATTACACATTTTACACTATTGAATTTTAACTATTTTTTATGATCGGATATCGCCTATCACTTCACATCTCAGAAAAAAAAAATTACACAGAAGTGCTTATAATTGAAAAAAAAGTTGATTTAAGCATTTCCGTTCGTCTGTCCGTCCGTCTGTCGGCCCGTCCGTCCGTCCGTGCGCACGATAACTTGAGAACGCTTTGAGATATCGCTATATTTTGCACATGACATTATTATCTGATTTGTGAGGCTAAGTTCGAAGGTGAGGAAATTTGGAGTACTCCTTCAAGTACCTCCCATACAAACTTTTTACTCCTTTTTTTATTTTTTAGATTAAAATTGTTTGTAT
>JANSTX010007480.1:0-19871 GCA_027564355.1 Penthetria funebris | reverse complement strand
AAAAAAAAACAAAATTAAATAAAATAATATTAATATTAATAATATAAATAAATAATAATAATAATATTAACAAAATACAAATAAAATCAATTTAATTAAATAAAATCTGCATTTTATCGGAAAAAATGGCATCAACATCAAAGAAAACACAAAATAGAATATCAAAACCGATCAAGTTTTTCACATGTCTCTACAGTAAAGAAAAATTACGCAGCAGTGTACTCAGTCTGAATCGAGCATGTTAGAGCCGTACTCCAAATTGCTCTTCAACAGCTCTACACAGTACGGGAGAGTGGTAGAGACGCTCTATATTGTATACACTGTAAGTAGAATCTCTACACTTTACGCACTACACTTTACAGAAAAAAACTCTATAGTGGACACTTGGCTTTACTGCTGTCTAACAAAAAAAATAAATTTCTTTTTAAATTTTCGAAATAGATTCGAAACCAAGTGTGGCCCTTTTTCAGAATTTCAAAATAAGTTTTTGGCGGGGATTTTGAAATGGGACGATAAAGCTATTATATTTTCTGAAAATTATTGCAGCTAAAAAAAAAATCTCTTCCATATCCAAATCAGAATCGTGCGTTTTGACGAAATGTTCACCAATGCGTTGTTGAATTTCCGTTCAAATCAAGGTTCAAATGCAAATCAAAACAACAAATTCAAATGGAAAATATAAAATCAGTTATAGTTGTTCATGTCTACATTTGAATAATACAATAGAATAGTGCATAATTCAGCTATTGGCGAACTATTAAACAAATATTGTGATTAGATATCTGGTATGACACAACATGAAGGACAAGAATGACTAACCTAGATATTAAACGGTCATTCCATTCGTGAGTTTTGAAATCTCTTAGTTATCTTAAACATCATTTCAAATTATCACTAATTCTATATGATCTTATAGTTACGCCACAATTGTGCACATCACACTAGGGTGCCGACATATATTCAAAATAGTACATTAATTCTATAATATACTACTAAAATGAAGACTATAGTAGTAATTATGTGACTGAATAGGCAATACAATCCACTTCAGATTAAATCCAAGTTGATTTGGACATATAAAAGCGTATATCCAAGATAGACAGGGAACCACATAATAAAATCAAACAAAACAACAAAATCACATTGCTGATAGCTCCATTTTTAATTGTGTATTGTAGGCGATTGCCCTCGTAAATATAAATTAACTGAAATTGAGAATCATCACTTACATGTTCTGGGTATGGTGAAAGAGTTATACTTGCTCAAATAGTTTAAATAATAGCAGATTTTGTCATCATTGATTGTTCAAACCTAGTGATATAATTGCTTTAAAAAGATTTTTGGGCCATAATGACGGTCGGTGGAATAAAGTGTCAGCAAATGGCGATTGTTGCTATTTAAAAAAAAAAAAAATGATGAGTATAATGAATGATTCAAATAACAATTTTATTTAATTCTATTATATAAAACCATCTATAATTGTGAAATATGCATATAAATCACATGAAATTTAAATTACATGAAAATTTAATTATATTTTTTTGAAAATTTAGATTGCAATCCAATTTATTTTGCACAGTAAGCTTTAATTTATTATCACTGTAATTGATTGTATTTTGAAAGTTATGCATAACTTCTCGTACAAATGTTGTTGTAGTGGGAAGATTAAATTTCCAAAAATGACAAAATTCCTTCATTTGAAACAATTATGAAAATTTACCACAGTCAGCATATGACGATATTAAAATTCATACAAAGGGAATAGAATGGTGGAACGATGGAGTTGTTATTATTCATCATATATTACATAGTTGAGAGTAATAATAAACTTGACCTAAAAGGAGCTCCATATAATTTGACAGAACCATGAACAGTTTATCTGTAATTTCAGTAGAGAAAAATTCATTGTCACATAGCATATTCTAGTATACGACACTATTTAATCTTTGCGAAATTGAAGTATTAGTGACATTATGCCAAAGACTTATTTCCTGTAATATTTAAATATATAATAAGCAAAGTACATTGATCACAATATCTTATTGAATTGTGTTGCTATCATCTAGTGGAAAGAGTGACTTACCATAAAAATATTATTAGTTTATTTATTATTTTAAAGTAAATGTGGTGAAAGTATAATGCAATGGATCAGCTGTCATCATCAATAAATTTTGAATTGCGGTTTTCTTTAAATTTAAATTGTACAGAAATACGACCTTTAGTGAGATTAGATTAGACTTTACAGATGTGAAACTTAGAATGTTAGAACTATGTTAGAAACGATCGAGTAGCAAGAGAATTTAAAAACCTTAATATATGGTCTCTCCAATAACGCCTTCTGGTTCTTGACCATCTTACTATGTCTTGAATTGGATATTCATATTGCGATATCATCACTTCTGATTCAATCTCTGAGTGGACAATGGGTTTTTACTGCATATGTTAAAATGTTCTTTACGCATGTTGTATAAATGTATACTTTGTTTTCTAGTAACATGAACTTGTTTTTCCAAATGACGTGTGCGAAGGCAACTAGATATTGATACAGCCTGCTCGATTTCATAGCGAACTTATGCAATAACATCTCGATAGCTGCTTGTTACTTCATCCAAGTAACGGAAACTCTTTTGCTCAATTGATATGTCACTTACCACTAGTATGTATCTGACTGTTCTTTGTTTATAACAATTGATTTTGTTTTCATAGTAGATATCAACATGTTCAAGTTTTCAGTAGTATAATTGTAAATAGGCGTTGCAAATCTTCCTTATTTTCTGCAATGAGAACAGTGTAAATGATACTGATCAGTTGATTTCCTATTTTATAACCAATTCCAGTAGATTTAATTGTCAATATGATTTTGTTCATAATAATATTGAAAAATGTTGGTATTTAATTTGTGAGCTTTACATTTACTTTAATTCGCGTTGTTTTGTTAACATGTATAAGACCAGTTAAGTTTTGCTGGATGTTAGCTTCTTCTAAAATGTATATAACATCGTCAAGATGGGTGCGGTCGAAAGCTGTGTGCAAGATCGACGACGCGCACAAAAATTAGTGTGTTGTATTCAATGATTTCTCCAGAAGTAATATCGAATCGATGGTTCATCTGGTCTTTCATCGCCAATAATTATAGTGAGAAGTTTCTGAACAGCACTTATAATAATGTGATATCACGATAGTTTCACGGATCAACTTTACTGCCCTACTTAAATATAGATATTGTTACACTAGTTCTCCAATATGTGGGTATCTCCTTACGTACGAGTAATTTATTGAACAATTTAACAATCTCAGAAATAAGTTTGTCTCCATCATATTTCAAACACTCGTTTGAGATATCATCTATACCGGGAGATTATCTATGTTTTAATTGCTTGCTCAAATTTTCTTTTATCCACCATACAAATCACGTTCCATGTCTTTACTGAAACAATGTCAGTATTCCATTCTAATTTGTGTTAATTTGGCATTAATTCTGTTTCTATTAGTTTATATATACTCTGTATATCCATTTAAAGGGTGTCTTCACTGCTTCTGTAAACCATGGTTCAATATCGTCTTTTGTATGGATAATAAATTGACTTCTACCAACCTGTTCATATGTTGCGTTATTAATATTTTCTTTTAACTTGCACCATACCTCTTCGATGGTATTTTCATCGTTGATGGAATTGTTCAAAATTTTAATTTGTAATGTGTTCTCATTTAGCTGTCTTGTGCTTCGATCCATAATAGATTCAATATTTGCTTTTTGCATATATTCTGTAGCCTTACGTTTTGTTAATTTTGCAATCATTCTGATCTTACACAGAATGAGAATTTATCCGTACTTACATTATTCTAAAAAAAAAGAGCTCTTACATCTAAAATATGTGAGGGAAGAAAACATCTGTTTGTTATAATGTTGTCAATAGTTGACTGTTGAGCTCTGGTATTATGCCAAGTGTATTTATGCTGATCTTTGTGTGAGAAAAATGTATTGTTAATTCGAAGCACATTGTTAGCACAAAAATCAATCAGTGTCTCTCCATTTTCATTTTCATTTAATGTTTCTTCGTTTAATCTTTGTTTAACGCCATTTAATAGCGTATTTTCCATTCTGTAAGTAATCTATCACTTCGGTATTTTATATTATGAATGTTCAGATCGAATCGATGATACAAAAGTTAACCAGCACCCGAATTAACCAGTTGGTTATTATCTTTGCCACTATATATAAGAAATCTAATCATTGCAACTATTTCACTATTTCAAGCACAAAAATCAATCTTTCCACTAACAGTGCTTGATCTATATTGCTAAAAAATGTTATATTCCAGCAAGCAAATCGCAATATATTCTTTTGTCAGAGTCGTCGTTGTGTTAATCCAGTCTGAGAGGCTGTCTGCGAAACTACTAATTTTGCGACATTTGAAGCCATTTCCTACTTCTAGCTTGAGCAATCTGATATTTGGTTGTAGTTATTTATTAGCGCCACATACTCACTATGTCATCATGTTACCATTGGACTCTGGATTTGAATGGTCACTGCTGCATAAATAGAAATAACGTCAGAAAATATTAGCTAGTAGCTAATTATCAGCTACTATAATTTAACAGATTACTTTTCAGGTACATCTGTGTAGCTAATGAGTATAGAGATGTATCCAATGAGTTATATCAGTTACTAAATGAATGCTAAATTTAACATCTGATCGATTTCACTGGTAAATAACTAATGTTTAATACCTTTCATATTAAAACCAAGAAAAATTTTCACTATGGAGAATATTTCGAGCAAATTTCTATCGTTTTCAAATTCTAAATCCTATTCGATTTTAGACGCAACATAGTAATAAATCTCTGTAATCAGTGGCATTAAGTATCAGTTGATGCCATATTCATCTTGTAAGTTATTATTTTATCTACATAAATCACTATCCATATCAAGCACACATATCACTTCAATGTATTCTTTGAGAAGTGGTTTGTCTTTTACAATAAACCATCTGGATCTAGCACAAAAATGGGATAGACTCAAGAAATTTAAATAATTTTTTTTTTGTTTAAATATGAAATAATGACAGGGTATTAAGTTTTTTGATTTATTTTCTTTAAATTATATTCTTAATGATATTCATAATCCATACTCTATGACTTGATACTCTTGAATATATATCAGGTCTACCACTTCCACATGGTGGTGCACCCCATGAAACAATGCCAATAATTTCATTATCTTCAATGGAAACAAGTGGACTACCAGAATCACCATTACATACTCCTGTATTCATTGAATCAAAAGCACAAATATTATTATCTTGAAGAAAATTTTGTAAACCACTGGTCGTCTGTTGAAGTTGTTGCCAGCAATCGGAGTTCGTGACTGTATTAACATGTAAATATTGAAGCGTATTTGATGCTATACCACCGGGTGCCTAAATCAATTTAATTTCATTTATTAAAATGAATAACATAAAATTACATAAATCACTTACGGATGTATGACCCCAACCACTAATCACTGCTCTTACAATTTCATGATACTTTGTTGCTATAGGTAAAGCATGGACCCATTGATTAAATATAATTTCATTTTTTGTTTTTACCAATGCTAAATCATTATGCAAGAATCCCGGTTTATATTCTGGATGATTTTCAATTATGGCAATCTCATGCATTACTCTACCATCATCATTATTATTTCCATTATAGGTACGACGACTGCTATATAATGTGGTTTCTGTATTATAATCTTCATCATTTACGTTTAGATAAATTGTACCAACAACAATTCGTATGTTTGTTAGTAAATTATTCATTGTACAGTGGGCAGCTGTTAGCACCCAGAAATTACTTACAACAGCACATCCACATGAATGGTCATTATTAATTGATAAACGTAAAGAACATTGATATGGAAATTGTCCTGGTAAAGCATTTGTACCACCAATAATAAATTCATTCCATGTATTATTATTTTTAATAGATGGGAATGGTACAATAGCACCATCAGCAGCAGTTTTTGTATAACCATCATTTCTGAATGGTATTTTGTCTAAATTAAATTTATTAGTTTAAAAATGTTGATATTTTTTGTCTTTTATTTGAATTATTTTACTCGTAGTTATTTTTGATGCTATTGCAGCGGCTGCTATAACTTCTGCAAATGCAGATAATGATATTATAATTTGTAAAGGTAAAATATGGTACTTCATTATTATGAATGATTTTAATATTAATTGGGTGAAAATTAAAAAAGTTTTAACGAAGTTCAATTGATTATTTTTGTATTTATATACAAAATGAGAGAAAGACTCGCTGTTCTTATTTCGCTGAATGCAAGCGATAAGATAACAAATTTGTAATTGCATTTTTTTTTTCATACTGAAACTTAAATACGGATACTATCTTTAATAATGAATTAAATAGTAAACGTAGTATTTTTAACATTATGTTTATGTCTAGCCAGAAATCAATGAAAATTGCAATGTCAAGTTTTGAGTTCGTTGTCCTCACTATTTTTATTTGGCTTGTTTCTCTGTTATATATAATTTACTGAACGTCATAAATTATTACATTTAAAAATTACAGTATCTTCATCATTAGCAGTAAATTAATATACAAATTCTTCTGCATGTGATCCTTTTTATGGATTACTAATTTAGATAACGTTAGCGATTTTTCTAATCAAAATGGCAGATTTTTATTTAAAATGACAAATTTTGAAAATGAAATGGTGGATTTTCAATGCGCTAGATACTCATAAAAAATCCGCCATTTTAAGCTTAAAAGCTCGGCTCTGCTGGCTCAAATTGGTTCCTAGCGTGAACGTATACGAGGGTAAAATGTGCTGTAAAGCTCTGCGTATACGTTTAGACGGGATTTTTCTGATAAAAATGGCGGATTTTTATTTAAAATGATAAATTTTAAACCTGAAATGGCGGATTTTCAATAACGGAGGTTTTTTTATTCCAAATGGCGTCCAATGCGATAGATACTCATAAAAAATCAGCCATTTTAAGCATAAAGCTCGGCTCCGCCGGCTCCACCTGGTGGAGTAGATATAGAATCGACACATTCCTACAAGCATGAAGATGATTGCCTCAAATCTCGCATTTTTATCTCGTGGATATGCCTTGTCTTAGATTTGTGTTTTTAAGAAAAATAGTACCTCAATTAACATTAAATAACTTTATTTTTCTAATTGACAATATATTGTCACACTAAAATTCAGCTGATGTATGTTGTTCATGCGTCTGAGGCACCTATATTGCCGAAAACCATACAATAGTACCGATAAACAATTTGATTTGAAACGCGCAACTTTAGATTTTTTGAAATTTTTGACGATCACCAGTCTCCGAGCTTTTTGTATATGGAACCTTATATCTGTTTCAGCACCACTACTTCTTCAATTACTTTGCCGTTGACTGCTGAGAGCTGTATTTCACAAGTCGTTCCAATTTCAGGCAAGATCTTCAAGTCGAGCGGTTAGACCCAATTCTATTTACTAAATGAGGTAATGTGTATATGTCATCAAGAACATTGAATATTATAACATCAATAGGAATCACTTATCTTCGTCTCTGTTTGTGCATGCTGTACTATATGGAATAGTAAGTTCTTATTTCCTTAAAATAACCATTAATAAGTATTTAATTTCAAGTGATATTTTTAATATACGTACAAGGTGATAAAACATAGTCCTTTCGTTAACCGCTCGGCCAAAACTATTTATAAGGAAGAGTTATTAAAATAGGACAGTTTTAATAACAATAATTATGATTGATCCTATATTTTCTAGTTAGCAAATTTCATTTATAGTTTTTTGACTTTGTATTTAATGTTACATGAATATTTGAAACTGCAAATTTACATCGTTATGCCGCCCTATGCGTCCTCGAGGCGTAAAAGTTTAGATGATAATGATGATCTTAAGAATATATTTATAGAACTGTTATTTCTATAGAGTTTATTGATTGATGATGTTAATGCTTTCGGGTATGAGGTGAAAAGTTCAATATTTTCTGATTAAATTATAAATGGAAATGATGACGAGTGGAGTGACCAATAAACACTTAATCTTACTTAATCTATAGTTGTCTCCACGTGGAGTCACCGGTAATTCGATTACTATATATATTTAAATTTCTGGCATACGATTGGAATTAATAATACTGGAATTGATGAAAAATATCTTACAAACTCTGCGATTGTTAGTATTATACAAAAAATATGACACGTCTATGCGATCCTATTGTTATGAACTATGTAAAACTGATGCTTAATAGAAGAATACATCAAGTATACATTTACTTTCTGCTTTCCTGATGAAAGGAAACAGGTATCCTAAAAGTAAATTTTTTTAAATTCATTTATGATTTTTCAGACTCTGATGAAAAATCGAAAGGCGACCTTAGGGTTCTAAGATCTATTGACAATTGAGTAGTAATTTTTTATATTTTTATCAGATATTGGCTATGTCGTGTCTATAACTCCATAAAATGTCTGTTATACCTTCTGCTTCTTACTTGTATCTTAAATTTGTAACTAGAATATTTATATACAATATAATAAGGCAATCAATTATGAATTGCTTTTTTATTGTCAAGATTATGCTCATCAATCAAAATACCATATAGCAATTGTAATAAATGCTATTTTTATAAAAATCAAACCCAAATCATAAATTCATTACTCGTTGTATAAATCACCTGTTGTATAATTCAGTAATTAGGTCCATATATGTATGTTATTTCATCACATTCATCATTTTTATTATATGTTCCATATACTGAGGGGAGTTATTATACCGATATGCAAATATATTTAATATGGAAAAAACTAATCTGTGAATATTAATAAATTAGGAAATGTCACTCTCATTCAATATACTCAATGAAAATGATATCCATTTGTATGATAAACTTTCCAGATTAATGATCTGGAATTAATTTTGAGGTGTATACAGATTGATGAGAATTAACCCAAACCATATAAGGCGACTATCATTTATTATCTAATTTTGATATAATATACTTCCCTTTCAACTTATTCCTTGACTATTTAGTTGTCATGCATATTTTATTTTATGTACATTGTAATAAATTAATTCTAAATATCATTATATAAATTTAAGACTATAATGAATAAATTTGTTTCAACTTATGTTTAGTCATATATTAGTAAAATTCCTTTAGCTATTTTATTTCATTTTTCATTTCAACCGTCATTGCGAATGGAAGCAAAGAATATCAATGAAAATTGTTTTTTATAATCAACTTCGCTTCACTTGGCGAATAGAGTAACAGACTATGATCAAGGTTACTCAAATCATGTTCACCTCCACGTTGTGTTACCGATCATTTCATCAGATGCAAATAATGGAATGCGATCGAACCTAAAATAATGATATTAATACTGCGTTTATTAACTGGTTAAAAATATATCTCATCAACTAACTAGGTAGCTGAGGATATATGCAACATACGTTATAGAAGTATTCATATGCATAATTTCACATTAAAATTTACCAATTATGATAAATTATTTGAGTTTACATTTGGTGTTGCAAATTAAGTCAGAAGTGACACCCTATGCACCCAAATGGTGTTAAGGATAAGATGATGAAAATAATATTATGAACGTGGTTCAATGTGAACAATTCTAGTGAGGTGTGGATTTTCGTATAAACTACTGAATATGATCTGTGATCTATATCATGATTCACAATGTATAATTTTGCATCGTGAAAGACTTGGTAATATTTTTAATGTACATTCAGGTGTGAATTAAGTATGTATTTTATCACCAATATTGTACCTGCTCGTATTACACTTAATTATGATTAAGGTAAACAGATAGGATCAGATAGGATTCAACTGGTCGCATTGAAAATCTCGACTTCACTGAAGATTCACACATGTGATTGAAATTGAGACGACTTTTGTAATACAACTTAGAATCCGTTGTGAAAAGTGGTACATCTGTGACTTGCTTTATTACAAAAAAATAGTAAGTCGGCCATTTTAAAAATCAACGGTACTATTGAATTTTAGCAAAATGACAATTTCAAGTTCTCGCCAATATGTGAATTATAGGCACAATAAAATTTCAAATGACATTTTGTGGAGTCTGACATGAAATTCATTTACAAAATTGCATAAGAAAATACAATCAATTCGATATGAATACATTGCCTGCATTAATCTCACCTAATGACCTTTGATAACAGATGAATATATAAAGGGTCAATTCAATAGCCTACGTAACAAGTGTACTCCAAATGTAAAAAGTCAACTAATGCAAAAGTTATAATCATATAAAAGATGTTTTCTATTTCAATCTTTCCTGCAAATCACTGATAAGATATTTACATATTAAACATATTTTAAAATTGCTTTTATGCAATTATATTGGATTTCTGTCATAATTTCCACTTGTTGTCTTATGTTATGGCAAATCAGCTCAGTACTGAGAATGTAGATACGACAAATTCTTATGATAGCAAGTAATATATAGGTAGGGGTTTCTTAAGGAAACATTAGGATTATATTCCGATAAGCTCATTTATATTAATTTTTATCCAAAATGTATTCAAATCTTCAAAATCTTTATAGTTATCTTCTAAATGTATAACCTCATATATTGAATAAGTTAAGATGATGATATCCTGGTTTAGTGCATCCATATGCATTTTCAAATCAATTTAGATTCAAAATCCGTTCCGAATTGTTTATTAGAAAGCAAAAATGCTGCTATTTATTCATACTTTGAATTTATACATATTTGACTATTTTAGTGGATTAATTTTTTAGGTTTCATGGATCTAATGTACTTCGCCAACTTATTCCATATAGCAAATTCCAGTACCTATTAATTATTTTAACATTTAATTAAATGACGTTGAAAAATTTAGAACTAATTATATATTCGATTAGTATGACATTAATACCATATATAAGACTCGATCAAACACCATTACTTATACTTTATGGTGATCGGCTTACCGTTTGCAACGCGTGGAGATAAATATGGGTTGAGGATTCTCGATAATAATCGGTCACTTCATTCGTCACACCAGAACTATACAGATGTACTTTAGTTTTACAAATATTCTACTTTCCCTACTTTCACAAATGATGATTATTTGCACGATTTACATATCATTAATATAAAGACGGGTAATCACAAAATGCACATATCAAATTTAATAGCATCTAATTATACTTATTTATCATAAATTATGTAATTTAGCCTTTTTTTTAATCTGATCGCATATAACCATCTAATAATGTAAAATTATCTTATTATATAATTTAGTAAATCAATTTTAATTTTAAAGTAATTTAAATAAGAATGTTTTATGTATTTACCTATGCTATTAATTTTAGACTGAATTGTCATTAGTAGCAATTAGTCCAATTATAGTGTCATGAAAATAAACTACAATATATTCGAAATACCTTGAATGTATCGCAAGTGTCTCTATACTAATCGCTCAATGCGTAACGAATATAAAAGTAATTGAGTCAATTCACTTCACTTTTCCATTGAACGGTCGAAATGTAAAAAATATAGACTAGGTAATGGATAGAATAGGTGACGAATGGAGTGACCGACTATCATAGTGGTCACTCAATCAATCTTTACCTTAACGATATATGTAATGAATAATATGTAATGTCATGTGATCGAGAATTAAAAGGTGGTGTTAATATTGTAATCGAAAAGTTATCGCACACTAATATAACTCAACCCATACTTATTTTAACGTGTCGCAACGTGTAATTGGAACTAAATAATGCTCAGTCGTGATTATCGACTCAACGGAAAATTCAAAAACATTTAAGTAAAATCCAGCTTACCAGAATTATTACGGTATTGCTAAGTATAAACCCGGCCTGTGCAAGATGTTATTCGGATATAAGTGCTGTCATTATATATTTAATTTGTATATGTCTCTATTTATGTTACATATGATTTGCGTACAGTTTGAGATCTTGATGGATACCCAGAGAGATTTGCATGCCTCAATTAGAAATTGAAACAGACAATTCATGAAGTTTTGATTGACTTGTGACACGATACGTTGTCTTGATGAAACAAAACTTTTTTCTTTGCCATATGCTTTCGTTGTTTTACAATTTCGGTCTTTAATTGCTCCCAGAACGCTATATAATATTTATTGTTGATGGTATTTCCCTTCTTCAGGTAGTTGATGAATATTATACCACGCGCATCTCAAAATATTAACATTTCCAGCAGATTTTTGTGCTTTCTGGCGTTTTGGACGAGGCGCATCAGTTGCTGTCCACTCAGATGATGATCGTTTTGATTTCGTAGTGAAGTAATGGATCTATGTTTCATCCATTGTCACTTATCGCAAAAATTCTAGTTTGCTACGCTTAAACATAGCCAAACACTGCTCAGAATCATCAAGACGTTATTGTTTTTGGTCAACAGTCAGCATACGCGGCAAACTTCACTTTCCGATAATTCAAAACGATTTTATGGATTTTTTTTAGGTTTTCTGGTGTTATCGCCTCATTTGGGAGTCCACTTCGTTTTGCATCATCGGTGTCTCTACGATCACGTTTGAAGTCAGAAAATCAACGTTTTATTATTGTTTCTGATTGAATAGAGTACCCATAACACTTTTCCAGCCATTCCCAACAAGAAGCAGTGTAAAATTAAAACACGAAATTGTTTTGATCCATTGTTTTGCAAATAATAAAAGTAGCGTCACTCTTAGCACAATAACTCACAAACTAATAAGTAAAATATCATGAAAGTTTGACATCTGTCTTTTGAAGGTTAGTACTAATTGAAAATGGGGTGAATGCAAGACAATCAGCGCCATGTATGTGTGAGGCCCATTTGATCTAAGAGTTATTTGCTATATTCTGTATGGATTTTTGTAACTTTCGATTTTGTCCAGGATCACGTTTCCTTCTCAATGTGAGGAGAAACTTCAGATGTAAAAAATATTGCTTCAACTTGTCATTATTTACTGATCCAATCGGAGAACTATTCCACATAATCTTCGTCTTGTAATCATCTGGATTGAATTTAAGATGATTATTTTCTACATGTAACTTATTTTGCTTATGGCTACTAACTACTTACTAACTGATATTCTTATCAGTTATTATTTACTACATTTTATTACTACATTCTTTCATATAATGTAAAATCAAGCTGAAATAAATGATGTTTCTAATTGTTTGTGCTAAGTATTTGCTTACTTTTTCCAAATTATTGTTATTGTCAAATTGAAAATATCACATTACTGATTTTTATTACCAAAACCAGAGGATCTTCTTATATTTCTAGCCTAATAATGAAAACATAAATATTTATCATCGAAATTGGTTTTATTGTTCTTCAAAATATTATATATTATATTTATAAATTAAATATTAAACTGAATTAATTATTGAACCCGCAGTTGTCCATGTGTTGGGTGGGACCATTTTTTGAAGCACTCCAAAACAAGCGTATTAAAGGCATCAACCACTTCTACGAGTATGAAAAATCGTTGACCAAATAAAAAGAAGTCATTGGGTGCCAAATCACGGCTGAACGGCGGATGATCCATCAATTCGACGTTTTGACCGGCAAAAATTGTTTTTTTTTTTTGCCGATGTGTGAGAGCTCGCATTGTCATGATAGAGAAAGATCCGAAGTTTTTTGTTCTTTTGCCGTATTTTTTCGAATACTTCTGGCAATCTAATGTGTGCCATTATCAGCATTGACCATCTCACGTTGCTCTAACGCCACAACTTTTGTAAGATTTGTCTCGCCTGGGACAACCCATACGATTGATTGCTGCGTTGTGTGAGGCTCATATGCATATTCGTTACCTATGCAGATATTATATACATTTGATGCACCATGATCATATTTTTTCAACGCTACCTTGCATCCAACGAAAACAAATCTTTTTACGGCCAAATGTTTACGCATGATCTTATTGATGCTTGTTATACTAATGTTCAAGGATGCTTCCATCTCACGATATGTCACATGACGAACTTGCGTTATTAGTTCACGTACAGCATCGATGGTTTGACGCGAAACAACTGATTTTTGACGACGTTCACGAAATTCATCTTCGAAAATTCGCCGGCCACGATTAAATTCGTTGTAATACTTTTTTACTGTGCTATAAGATGGTGCTTCATCACCATATAAAGAATTTAGTTCATCAATATAATTTTGTCTTGATAATCCACATCGAAAGTTGTGATAAATAATGGCAAGAAAATGTTTACGATTTTATCCCATTTATTGGCCGAGATGAATTTTTGAAGATCGTGTAAAGAAAGTAAATAGTGATAGTAACTCAAAACGCTCTGAGTTTATGCTGAAAAATGTTAAACTTTCCATTGAAAACGTCATATTACACCTGGTAATACTTAGTGTTATCAAGTCCAGAATTATAATTAGACACCTATGTTCCATGATAAATATTAAATTTTGTTTAGCCAACATATTCATTTAAGTTCCACCTGACTAGTCCTGACTTTCCTTAATGGAAATCCGTGTAAAACCGATTCAAGGCATCTTCATTCTGAGTAATATGTGAGTAGCTCCTATTACGTTTTGTATATTATCCATTTTATAGTCATTAGATCTCTTCAGAAAAATTGATATCAAGTGGGATTCATCATCCGCTCTGATATAAATCTTGTTTCTTGTCTTAGCTACTGATTCTAAAATATAAATTAGATTAAAAGAAATATGTATTTTCGTCTTAAAATTTATTATTATAATCGCACACATTATTCATTATAACTCTTATCCAAATGAAATAATCTGCGTTTTTAAAGGCGGATATCCTAATAACATTGAAATTGTCTCTGTAATACTTTATGGACTCATTTATATTATAAAAATATTACATAAAATATTACATTATTCAATTGCTTATATGTTTAGTTTATTTATACGTACATATAATTTAGCATATTTGGTTTTTTAAAACGATAATTGATGATATACTAAAGATAAATCAAAATTTCCTATCAGAAAAAGAAAATCTTAAGAAAATTAAACTTAGTCTTTTAAAAATAAAAACAAAAATCAATACACTTTTAAATTCAATGAATTAACAATATTTTCATTTCCATTTTATCGTTTAAGTTGGGAATTGCTATTGGATTTCTATTGCCTCCAATGCTGGTACAGAATCATGAAGACATAGAACTTATTGGCAATGACTTAAAATTCATGTTCTATTTAGTTGCTGGTTTTACATCATTTCTTGTCGTATTGATTATTTTTTGTAAGTTAATGATAATTGCGTTTTATGATAATTTTTTCAAACAGTAACAATAATAATAATTTGAAGTTATAATTGCCGTGACTACCCAAATATACTCTGGGATTATCAAAAAAAAATATTTAAATTTCATAAAATTATTGAACTCTGACGGTTTAGATTATAGAAGACAGGTGGAAATAGAAATTTTCAGAAGTGGAGTATACCCATTTAATTTTAGCAGTTATTGAGCTGGCTGTTCCAATACTTTTACCCTGGATTAACTACTTATAAAGGAATTTATAGTATCTGCTAAGGTTTCAATCAATGTTGAAGCTTTCAATTTGCTTTTAAGCTTATAATCATTTTGATGCTCTCAATTAGATTTTAAGGTTCTCAAAAATCCTTCAAACTTTCAATTCGCTTTTAAGTATTAGGTGTAAAGCATTCAGTCGGGCTTTCTATTTCATTTTGAATTTTTTACCCTTAACAAAGAAATGTATCTATACATTTTCTAAAGTAATCGAAGTTAAATCAACTTATCAACATTTATGGGAGTCTTAAGCTTTTAATGATATTAGAGCTTTAAATCCATCATCCATTATTTAGTCAATATGAAACCTTATCAGTCAAAAATTCAGCTATTTAAAGAATTATAACACGTTCTTTAATTATTCAAATAAGCTGACCTTTTGAACCAATTTTTTTTATTAACCATAATGCTTTCCAACGGATTTTAATATATCTGCTCAAAATTAACCATTACAATTATTTATATTTTTTAACATATACGAATGCAAATTTGTTTACAATATTTTCATTTGAAATAGTTTTCCAAAAACAACCACCAACCCCACCATCAGCAGCTCAAGAAGCAACACAAGTACCCGTAGAATCATCACCATTCTTGCATTCCATTAAACGTTTAGTTATAAATAGAAATTACATTTTGCTATTAATTAGTTATGGGATGAATGTTGGTGTATTTTATGCAATTTCAACGTTACTTAATCAGGTAATTATCTTCTATATATAATTTATTAATGCCATTCCAAATTTTTAATTTGTTTTATATTTTTAAACTGATGAAAAATATTATTCAGATTGTTCTTCTGTATTATCCTGGCCATGAAGTTGATGCTGGACGTATTGGATTGTGTATTGTTCTTGCTGGTATGTTAGGTTCAGTATGCTGTGGTATTGTATTGGATAAAACACATAGATTTAAGTAAGTAGTATATTAAATATTAACAACTTTATAATGATAAAATGTATAATAAATCAATTGAATTTTACCGTTAATATATTGATAACAATGGTCTGGATTAGAATCAATTACAAAAGTGAAATGAGTTCGTGTCCAACTGTTTGAAATGTCTCTCTCCCAGTGGCGACTGTTGGGTACGTCATTTAATACTAAAATTAATTCAAACATGGGTCAAATTGCAAGGACGACGGGATGCGAAATAGTAAATAATATCAAATTCCCGAATCATAGTCTAACTGTTTGCCTTGAGTATCTCGACTTCACACACTGTCTAAAGATTAATGATTTAAAGACAAAACTGATGAAGATTAGCACGGCTATGATATCTGCACTTGCGGTCAATAATGAAAAAAATAGCAGAAGTAATGAACTTTCAATATTTGTGAACTAATTTAATAATTAATGATGATTTTGAAACAGATGAAAGGTTCCGCAAAAAGAAGACCAGATAAATGTTTGGTATTCTAAATAGAGTTTGGCTACCGTGGAAAATTTAAAAAAGTCGATAGTTGAGCATCTATTATGGCAAATGTGTGTGTGACAAATTTAAGTTTTCGTCAATAGGTGCATATTTAAAAGTATATGGCGAAATACAATATCACACGAGAATTTGTAGTGACTAACAGATCTGAAGGCGATGAATTGTGTAATTTTGAGCACTTTAACTTTATCATCGTCATCTGAATCCGTACAGATGGCACATCAAATGTCAATAAAATTATATGTCATTACATTATAATGTGATCGTATTGAGCAACCTTTAGATATTTGCGAATTATTTCATTCAAGCTCTTCTTTATGCAACTGGAATATTTTCGGTATGGCTATTTGATTTTATAACAATTATTATATATCAATATTGTTATATATATATATATATCCCCGGAATACTTTAAAATTTTATTCAAAAAATTCTTTTAAAATGAAAAATATTGCAAATAAACACTGTGCTTGGAAAATAAAATCAATAATAATTTTTTTTTCTATTTAAAGGGAATAACTATAAATTCGAAGTTTCTAAATTGTACTTTCAGTATTTTACATATGACCCAAAAATGATTAAACGTGACTATGCCATAAAATTGCCTTCTTTTTTCATGGAAAGCAGTTACGAGTATTGAAAAGCAATGTACAGATAAAACTCTTTAAAAAATTGTATTTTATGTTCCACAGAAATTTTGTTTGAATGGGAATCTTTTATAGAACGATTAAATTGATTAAAATATTGCCAACATCAATGTTTTATTCAACGTACGATTACATATTGGTACATGTAATATGTAATTTTGATTGGTTTCCTACTCAGAATATCAATAATAATTTTAAAGTCTATCAAAATTATTGGCGTAGTTTATTCAATTATGTATCGCTTAAATTAGGCTGAACTTTTAAAAATGCAACATATTGACTAACATTAAATATTGATTTTGATTGTGATCAAACATATAAATACGATCTATGGCACATCTGATTACTTGTAATTACTTATGATCATCAACTACTTGACATGATATGTGATATCTGGAGTGACTGACTAAGTTCAAGGTTAACACCTCCTTTGGGAAACACCGGTAATTCAGCCACAATATATGTCAATTGCTAGAGTATATGGATTGTTTTTCGACCAAGTAAAATCATCGACCAACAAAATAGGTAATTGGGAGCTAAGTACACCACTCTGCCGAATTATTCAGATGTTTGACGGAAAAATTAAAATTGATGTTTATCTTTATTTCGGGAGTTTTAAATTAAAGTGCATATGATTGATACTCGTATATGATGTGAGTTGCATAATAGAAACGACGTCGCTCTACTTTCACTGCCATGTAGTGTAAGTATTCAGATAATATTGACAAGAATAAATTGTTCAGTTTTATAGCTAGTGTATATTAGTGTATAATATATTCAATACTCTAATGCCAAATAATCAGCTACAACAATTAGTCTAAAAAATCGAAAAAACTTGTGATATTATTCAGCATCGCTTTTAATTGCCAAATATGCGCAACGACTTTCCACATATTTCATCCTCAGACACGAAAATTCTATCTATAATCGTTTCCGAAATATTTGCAATTTGAATAAAATTGACGTACTGAAGATTATGTAGTCCTGATATAAGCCTATGAAATATACCAACATTTTTCATCAGAAACAAAAATTGCAATGTCTCGTAAACGGTTGAAGATAGGGACATTTTGTGAACGGTAAAAAATGTATTTATGTCTAATACATTTTTACTCATATGTCAAATAATCAGCTGCAACAATTAGTCTAAAAAATCGAAAAAGCTCGTGATTTTACTGTGATTTCAGCATCGCCTTTAATTGCCAAAGATGCGAAACTACTTTCTACATATTTCATCTTCAGGAACGAAATCTTTATCTATAACCGTTTCCGAGATATATAGGAACATGTGGTGATCGTATACGTATTTATGCCTAAAACATTTTATACTTTCTACATATTTCATACTCAGAAACGGAAACTCTAGCTACAACCGTATATTTCTTATGCCATTAGAAGTGTATTGTAATCAGATTGTATAAATTATCTTAAAATTACTTAAATTTTAATTTTCTTAAATACAATTACATTCAGTTCTTCACAAAATTAGCTTCAGGACACATCCTGAATTTTCATTAAATCATCCCGGTGATATTATGAAAGTATAAGATCATTCATAAATATTTGCTACAAAACGCTACTCATCCTTCCAAATGATAACATATTTATAACGTATAGCTTTTATTACCTTGTAAGTGAGATTTAAGCATAATAGGAATGTTATAAGACTCCAAATACTATAGCTTCTCAATCATTGCCGAGATCGGTAAAGATAAAAGATTCTCTTCTTTTAGTAAATATTGTATCCTGTCTCTCAATTCAATATACATTTAAAATACTTTTTAATAATCCTACTTTTGTAGTGGATATCCAATTTTAATTAATTATATGTTCAGCCAACTATTTATATTGGCTATGAGTATATTCTAGGTCACAATGTGTTATTGAAAACAACTATCACCTAATATCTTCTCTTTTCTAAAACTCCATTATCTTCTTCTTTGGCTTATTCCATATTTATAGTTGATCACTCTACACCTTCTACCCCTCCCTTAAATTTAAATATCTTCTTCTTCTTCTTCTTCTTTCGTTAGGTCATGGACCTGTGTTTTTCTAGGACTTTTAATTTTCTGTTAATTTTGAGATGCGTATGTCCAACTTTCTCGCCATCTCTTCGGAGGCCTACAATTGACCGTGTGCCACCTGGGTGTTTTTTCTTGCAATATTTGCGATTCTGTTATCTGGCATTCTATCAACGTGGTCTCTCCAGAAACGTCTTCTGGACCT
>JANSTX010007469.1:0-19882 GCA_027564355.1 Penthetria funebris | reverse complement strand
ACATTGTTTTAATTACGATTTAATCATTTGTGTTTTTTATACAAGTTTTTAGGGGATTGTAATGAATATATAACGTTTTCTGTATTTTTTTATTCAAATTATGCAAAACAAATGTTTATATGATTCTAATTTAAAATTGATATAATCTATTTTATTCAAAGTGCTGTCCATCGCTCGCCAATTCCGCATAATAAAAACGACCCGTCTTTTACGGCTATCCACAAATCGATCAATTTTTTCATCTTCATAAGACTGCTCAGCCAGACCATGAGTCAACGATCAAAACAAGTGGTAATACTGAAAATAAGTTTACCGTCTGCTCGAATTGCGCCCTTTTTCAATTAATATTCGGCTCAAACACATCAATTGTAGTTGGTAGCATACTGATTATTGGTTGGAGTAGTTATAAATCCATTTTTCATCGCCAGACACTTACGATACAAGACACATTTTATGTTTTGCCGTTGGAGAAGCTATTCACACGTAAAAACACGCATTTGCTGCATATCTTTCGATTTCAGTTCATATGGCACCCAGTTTTATTACTTTAGAATCATTGTCATTGCTTTGAAGCATGTAATAAAGTGGTTTGATATATCCTTGCAAGTTTTTTTGAAAATTTTTCTTCTATTTTACACCGAGTCTTAATGTAAATCTTTTCAAGTGAACGAATGCAATTTTATAGTCATAAGAACATTAAGAAAGTTTTTGCTACGATGAGCAAAAAATCCTTTAAATAAATTACTTAATTCAAATTTAATTGCAATTAAATTATTAATTTGATACTTAATATACAACAGTACTTTTACGATGACAATAAATTATATATGTACGTAATTTTGAAAAGTTTAAATACTCAGGATTTTAAATCCTCTGTATTTAACAAGCTTGACTATTAATCTAGATGTTTAGCCTGATTTTTTTTTTCAGTAATCCGTGGACGAATTGATGTTGATGGTAAAAATAAAACAAGCATTTACTTTTGTGAACATAGAAATTAATTTATTTTTTAACATAATCTTCTTTAATCTCGATATACACTTTTTACAACGATATTCCAATATTTTAATCACTTCGGAATAATAGGATTCAGTGCGGTCTGCAAAAATGTATTCAAATCTCTTTCCATCTAAATATTAATGATGAAAAATCCATTCAGTGGTACATCTGTAGAACACGGTGGATCAGAACAAATTCAATGCCAATGTGTGAGTCCGAATAAAAAGCTATTTTTTCGTTGCTACATGTAATCTTTATTTCTTATTGTCTTCTTTTAAGCGATCTGTGTATAATATACACTCCGGTTATTGTTTTATATATTTATATGATGAGTATTATCTACAGTATGTGCAACCCAGAAAATAGAGGTCTTAAAATTTATTGCCGATGGAATCGTCTTTGCTTAGTTTGGTGCACTTTCACCGAATTATACCCACTGTTTTGTATGTGCTGTTATTTCTGGTGTGTAGTGATGAATTCATGTTTCATCATCACTGATGAATCGTCATAAAAACTATTTGATTCTCATCAGTACGGTAATTACTTTTTAATATGTAATATTGTATTAATTGCACAAATCACCTGTATACTAATAATTAATATTTCACAAGTAGAATGTTTACAAATTTCATTAAACTATAGATTAGTTAAGCAATAATAAATTGAACTAAATGTTTACTTAAATAATCTACGCGATCCACGTGTCCAATATGAACTAGATTTAATTAATACTATATGTTCAAGTGCATAAATATTTTAAATGAATATGCAATTTGACGAATATCATTTGGTTTCAGAAAATATCATAACAAGATTTGAATGATAATAAATTAAATTAGAACAATATTTTTAGCCTATATTTAAATAACCTTTAGTTAACCTATTTGCTTTATGTAAACATTGATAATATATGCAGACGATGTATTTATTAACATAATATTCAGCTAAAAATATACACAAAATAATTTCAAAAGTTTAGCGAAATAATAAATGTTATTATTATTTAGTCCATATAGTAATAATTATATGTGTTAATAATCCTTTTCTTAGTTCTAATGAGACCCAAAAAAACTCCAGCACTGTGATCCTAGGATTTGTTGTAACATGTCTTCACTTGAAATTCTCACTAACATAATTCCAGTCACGATAAGTTACGAATAAGTTTGGGAACATATTACCAAATTTTCTTATTCTTATTCTCGAGACTAAAGCATTCGGCCACTCAATGTATTCCTTCGTCTACAAGTGGAGCTAATTTGAATGTTTACATCTAAATTTATTTATATTTAGTTTTCAATTTTATTTACTTGCCCATTGTATAAATGGTTTTCAGGCATTTTACTGATTTTATAAAACGTAATTTACGTATTCATTTCATATCACAATTGACTGAATAGACATGAACACAAACAAAAGACTAATAATTGTTAATTTAAAAATGAATTATTAATTAATGTATGTATATTGTTTTTAACAATAATAACAGATGAAACCTGTAGATCAGATGAATTTACGTGTGGAAATGGAAAATGTATACAAAAACGTTGGCGATGTGATAGAGACAATGATTGTGGTGATAATACTGATGAACTTGGTTGTCCGCCAGTATCCTGTTCACCGGATACAGATTTTAAATGTTCAGATAATGTTTGTATTACGAACAAATGGCGTTGTGATGGCGAACCTGATTGTCCTGATGGATCTGATGAACTTGTAAGCTTTTTTTTTTAAATATAATAATTTTATTTAAATATATATAATGTAGTAATAGTTAAATAATTTCTGAATATAAAATATGTACTAATTGATATACTAAAAAATTATAAAAATTATATGAGTGAAATATACTATCAATTCGTATATATTTCCATAAGTAATAATAGAGCATTGCCTACATTAGCAAAGACGCATATTATCAGTAACTGTTATAATATAGCATAATTAAAGAAATTGTTAATATAGCAGTCTTTAGCAATTACACTTTTTTTAGCATATCCAAAATATGTAAAATATTAAGCAGTTTATTTAAATTACTACTGACATTTTATATATTAAGTTAAATTCTTTAAATTTATTGAGACCTTTTGTGTTAAATTGTGTACTTAACAATTATAACAAATTTGTCGACTATTGAATTGATATGGGTGACATATGCTATCAATTCGTATATATTTTAATATGTTGTAATATACCAGCCTGTGTTAGCAAAGATAATATCAGTAACTGTAATAAATTGATAAAATTCACGAATGTAGTCCATAATTAATACATTTTACATTTGAATGTACAGAAAAACTGAAAAACTGTACTAAAATCGACAAGAATAATTTTGTTGCAGATTCTAGAACAGTTATGTTAAAATCGACTGAATACTAGGTACGTTTACGACTTTATTTGCGAATATGTAATATATACTGTAAATTTTTTCATATTATAATAAATGCATGCATTCCGCATTTTATAGCAGTTATTAAAAAAGCATGCGTCTTTGATAAAATATTATTCTGGTCTACAATAATGTATTGTTTCATTAAAAGTAACAAAATACTTTATATCACAAACAGTATGTGTTATTTTAGCCGATTATATTTACTCTGTTCATCGGATAAATTAACTGAAAATATTAATTGTATTACAATATTAAGGTATATGTATATAATAATCGCTATTATTTCTCATTAATACAGGGTTGTCCGAATAATTTAAGAGTTGTTTCACCATGTCTATCAACTGAATATCAATGTGATGACCGTATTTCATGTATACATAAAGCATGGCTTTGTGATGGTACAGGTGATTGTCCAAATGGTGATGATGAAAAACTTCCCAATTGTCCGAATGTCACTTGTCGTGCCGATCAATTTCAATGCCGAGATCATACGTGTATACCGGGACATTTAATGTGTTCCGGAAATGCTGATTGTCCTGATGGTAGTGATGAATTAAATTGTAGTAAGTAATAAATAACTAATGTAAAATTTTATAAATTAAATTTTAATTATTTCTTTATTGATATTATTCATATTATTGATTATTTAAAACATTTTCCATATATAGCTGTTGTAGCAAAAGCATGTGATTTAAAAACAGAATTTGATTGCGGTAATGGTATGTGTATATCAAATAAAAAAGTTTGTGATAAACATGTAGATTGTCCTGATGGACAAGATGAACCGCTTACAAAATGTGGTGTTAATGAATGTAATACAAAAAATGGTGGTTGTATGCATTTGTGTAATGATACACCAGCCAGTTTTTATTGTGATTGTAATCTAGGGTGAGTTATAAACACTGCAATTTTAATAAATTTTTTACATGTATCGAATTATTCTGAATTTATATCGAATCTGATATTTGACAATTCTTTAGTACAGAAGGGACGGAAAACCTTTGAACATCAATAATAATTGTACTAAATTTGTTGTAATTGCTACCGATGACAAAAATTTTATTTTGTACATTTTCTATGGTTTAAGTAAGTGATATGGTCATTCTTCATAATTGACACATCCTGTGTTCAGGTTTTCGCTGTTGACCCACGATAATGTAAACATAGATTGAACAACATCTGAATATTTCTCGTATAAGTATATAATTAACCGCTAAATTCCATTATATCTTTTTAATATGGCACATTAAACTAATAATTTCCATTACATTATTTACAATCAATTTTAAAATAGAAGAATTAGAATCGAAAATTATTATATTTACCATTTTCTTTTATATAAAATCGATGTGTTCATCTAATATGAATTCTATCTAATGGGGCAAATAGTCTTAAGAATGTTTAATGGTGTTTTTCAATTAATTTAACACAAAATTCAATATAAAATTAATTATAAATTTAAGAAACGCTCATTGTATACTCGGGAAAATGTACCAAAAAATTTTCTTTCTTGACGAATTATAAATTCAATTAAAATAAGATTAATGTATTTTGAACTAATCAATTTATTAACTTTATTATGTAATTAATTATTTGTTTATTTATTTAGGTATAAATTAGTTGATAATACGACGTGTAAAGATATTAATGAATGTGAAGATGAGGGTGCCTGTTCACAGACCTGTATAAATGAAGTTGGTGGATTTAAGGTACATTTTCTTAGGATTAATAAATTTTTGTTTTAAATTACACAATTAGTAAAGAGATGGGTTTAAATTTATAGCAATGGTATGAACCATTTTTTTTTTTTTTAATAAACTTTCAACGTTTACTCGTAATATGATAACTTATTGTACCACTTGAAACTCATCCAAAAATTTAAATTTAAATATATTCACAATAATTCTTTCGTTAAAATTTTAAATCCTTCTCTTAACCAAAAAAAAAAATTACGTTTAATATTTATTTGCAATTAAAATGTTTGAAATTTTTTTACTTTAAAAAAAAACACACACACATAGTGTGAATGTTTACAAGGATATATGCGTGATCCAAGTCATCATACAAAATGTAAAGCAATTGAAGGACATGCATCATTATTATTTGCCAGAAGGCATGATATACGAAAAATTGCATTAGATCATAATGAAATGACATCAATTGTAAATGATACAAAATCGGCAACTGCACTCGATTATGTATTTCGTACGGGTATGATATTTTGGAGTGATGTATCCGAACAGAAAATCTATAAAGCACCAATTGATGAAGGTAATGATCGTACAGTTGTTGTGAAAGATCAAATTGTATCTGCCGATGGTTTAGCTGTCGATTGGATTTATAATCATATTTATTATTCGGATACAAAACGATGTACAATTGAAATTATAAATTTCGATGGTAATATGGGTAAAATTTTGGTTAAAGATGATTTAGAAATACCACGTGCAATTGCATTAGATCCAATAAATGGTTGGATGTATTGGTCCGATTGGGGTGCATCGCCAAGAATTGAAAAAGCCGGTATGGATGGTTCGCATAGACAAACTTTAATAAGTACAAATATTAAATGGCCAAATGGATTAACATTAGATTTAGTTAGGAAAAGAATTTATTGGGTAATTTAATTTTTATATTTTTATGATTTATTATAATAATTAATTATGTTTATTCAATAGGTTGATGCTAAATTAAATATTATTTCATCATGTAATTATGATGGTAATGATCGTAAAGTTATACTTTATTCAGCTGAAACATTACGACACCCATTTTCCATAACAACATTTGAGGATTGGGTATATTGGACGGATTGGGATAAAGCGGCTGTATTTAAAGCAAATAAATTTACTGGTGAAAATCTTACAGCAATTACAGCATTAAGAATGGTGAGTATAGTTTTTTTTTTTAAAAAAAAAGAAAAAAAAAATTGTGAACACATTTATAATGTGCATTAAAATTTTTTATAACATTGACTAATATGAAAATATTTTCTTGATTTATTTAAAACTATTATTTATGAAATAAACGTCGAGGTCTAAATTATAATTACCAAGATTTCTCTTATTTAAAACTATTATTATGAAATAAACGTCTAGGTCTAGATTATAATTACTAAGATTTCTCTCAACCTTTTTTTTTCAATTTTCTTTACAGCTTCAGCATCCCATGACAATACATGTTTATCATCCATATAGACAACCAGACGGTGTTAATTATTGTCAAGCGGTTAATGGACATTGTTCACATTTATGTTTACCAGCACCTAAGATTGATGATCGTAGTCCTAAAATATCTTGTGCATGTCCAACAGGTTTAAAACTAATGGACGATGATTTAATGTGTGTTGAAGATGGTAAGTTGAAAAAAAAAAAACTACTTTATTTTTTTATTTATTTATTTATTTATTTGTTTATTTTTTATATTTTATTTATTTTGTGACTTCTCAATTGTAATTTTACTTACACTTACAAAATAATGTCTACATTTGTCAATTTAATTATGTTGTTTGGCATTTATTCTATCTTTCTGAATATTCATTACTTTCGTGTATTTTGAAATAAAAAAAAAATAGTACAAGCTAAGACTTTGTCACCTAATATGTCGCGAACAACACCTTATTATGATTCAGAAATGTCAACAGAAGAACCATCATCAGCAGAAAGTAGTGAAACTGAATATAGGAAAAATAATAGTAAACAAATTAGTGACGATATTGATAAAGTAACAATACGTGAGTAAATGCTTATTGACAATTTATTAAAATAATTTTTAATTTATTTATTGGCTTTTTTTCTTATAATTTATTTAATTAATAAAGCTTTGTTCGTATAGCTTCTTAATTTAAAAAAAATAAAAAAAAGCGAAACCAAATCAAAGTTTAACATTTATTTTTAACCATTTAATTATGAAATTTTCATGTTTGTTTTATGCTTTTTATTTTTTTCTTATTTTTATTTTTTTGAATTTAACAGCTTCTGTTACTAATTTTTACGAAACATATTCTGGCCGATATTTATATTCAATGTGCTTAAATCTAACTAGAGATAATGATAAACGCAATAATAGTCTATCAGTGCAACATAATATTAAAATAAATCAACAGCAATTAACAACCCCTAGTCCAACGTTAATTAAAAACAATTATGTTACATATTGGGATACTAGAAGACATCATCTTGAACTTATTGTACAGAAATTGCTTAAGAATGATCACTTAGATACGAGCAATACAGCAATACATTCAATTAAACACTTGAAATGGCTTTGTAGCAAATTTAAAGGTATATTTGAAAAAACTCTGTGGTTTTTTTATGTACTCGGTACTATTAATTAGTACATGGAAAAAGTTTTCAATGTCGGATTTTAGATTTTAGATTTGAGATTTTAATTTTATTTTGGTGTTTATATTTTAGTTTTTTTGTGTTAAATCCAATTATGGAAGCTCTTCTTACAAAGTATTTAATTATATTTATTTGTCAGTATCATTGCCAGACTAACAAATGTATCGTAAATATCAGATATTTAGAATAAGGGTAGATGAATATGTGATAGACTAACAAAATTAAATGAATGGAAAATTTGTTATTTTATTTGTGATTTAAGAGATATTTAAGTAGAAACTAACATTTTGGAAATTTTACGTAATAGTTGAAATGTTTTCGGAAACTAATAAAGATATTTCTTGTATGGCTATTTAAATTGAACATAATCTAACTGACACCACTCGGTGTGTTATTTGTTATGACAATAATTTCATTGAACTCACATGAATTGCACAAATGACTTCTAATTCTTAGCAACACTCTTCCATTTCCTTCCATTGTATTTTTATTGATGAAGAAAACTTCATCATTAACTACGTCGTCCAATTATTCACTGTGTAGTTTTTAAACAATAATTAATTTGAGTGATTTCGAAATAATAGTTCTTATCAGTGTGTCAATTTATTGTACAACATTTTATGTTTTTTAATCCGTCGAAATACCCAGATATCAGTTCTTAGTTGACCACATACTGAATTTCGTTTGAAAAATGTATCAAAAACTTAAAGCAAAAATGGACAGTATTAATAATTATATATAATCTTTATTCTGTCGTCTGTAGGTCAGTCTGTCCACGTTTTATTCTTCCAGAGTCTTTGTATTCAAACTGCTTACTCTAAAAAGCAACTAAAATTTAGAAATCAAAGTAGTGAAGAAGCCATTTTTTTGATATTCGTTTTTAATAAAAATATTGATATTTGAAGGTTTCTAAATCTATTGGTATGAGAATTTTGCTTTCTGATCGCTTCTTTAAGAAGCAAATCGTTGTAAAGCACTTTATAATTTTTAGAAAAATTGTGCATGTTTTTAATTTAATTTTATTGTAATAATTTAAAAAAAAATAAAAAATATTGTATTATTATAATTGTAGTGTATTGTAGTGTAACATTTTTATTATTTGCATTAATTAATTATGATAATCCTGTATACAAATTTATTAATAACAATTTTTATTATTCACAATCTCTGGCCATTACATCCATTTCGTGCTAGACTACTTAATAACGTTATTTTTAGATGACCGAGTCTTCTGTTTCCTTTGGAGTTTATATCCAATTCCATTTTCTTCACTCGACAATCCGCTTCATTGCCTGTAAATTTGTCAGTCTCAACAAAATCTAGTTTCATATTGTATTTGTTCAGAAAATTTTAAGTACATGACTGAAGCATCAGTTGACAAGCACTTGAATTTATGACACGATGTTATTTGTCACCTTCCAAATTTTGCAGCCGCACAATTTGCGATAGCAGACAAATATCGGTCTGATTTAGATCCGAATGTACATCGAAAATTGTCCACCATGCAAAACTCTACATTTTGATAAACTAGATACCACGTATAAACATGCCTGCTTGAAATCGACAAAGTACATATACAATGGTGTTTACCATTCAATCGACTATTCAACAATATCTGTAAGGTATTAATATGATCTGTGCAAGACCTACTTGGCCTGATAGTGCCGATTCTAAAACTGAACTAATACTTTCGTGCACAATAATATCTATAACATTGTTTATATTATTCAACAAGGTGATGCCATACCAGTTCTCACACACACTCAAGTTAAACTATTTCGGCTACAAGATTGATGGAATACTATCCAAATTCAACTTCAACATTTCAGGTCTTATAATGCGGATTTAATTTCACTAATATTTGAAACATAATCCTTGAATCGTTTTGTAGTCTGTCTCGGTGAACCGGACTCCGATCAACTTGCCTCACTAAGTCCGCGTTTATATGATCCAACTTTTATCAAAATAAAATCGAATTGGATGAAAATCGGATGAAATTGGATCGAGTAAACGGAGAATTTCATTCGATTTTCATCCAAATTAGATTTCATTTTGATAAAAGTCGGATCGTATAAACGGTTACTAACAGAAAATGTCTCCAACTTTTCTAATCTGTTCGATTTTTGGTACTCCCAGCCGGTGAAATCAAAGTTTTTATGTGTATTATTTTATGCGCAAATATAGTACCACCGTTTTCCTTCCATTGAATCTCGCTGAATCTGAGTACCGCTTTAATTCTTGAGCCACCTGGGCTAGTATTCTGAATCATAATGATTCGGGTTCGAAATCGTGTTCGCTTTCGTAAACCAAAAGTTGTCATCGTATTCCCATCCACTTGTTGATTTTTCTCGTGCAATATAAAGTGTTTCGGTAGGTGCACTACAATATTAGTGAAATATTTGGTAATTTATCAATTTATCATTTGTCCTCAATTTTGCTGTATTATATAATTGGGCGTTCGAAAAAAAAAAATTCACTTTGTACGATTTGTTGAAGTACACACGTTCTGCTGATTATGGCTGTTTATTTAAGATTCAAACATAGCATATAGCTCTTCAACATTTTGAAATCAAATAATTTCATTCTATATTCAATTATCTTGCAAGCAATTCCATTCATTCTGTCTATACAAAATAGTAAGTATCCATACTAGATCATTTGCAAATGCTATACGAATTCTGTACTTAGAATTTTAGAGTATTTTTATTGTCAAAAACTCTAACACCATGTATTGCTGATATGTCTTTCATAAAAATCGCATCTTTATGCTTTCGTTTATGATAAATTTATGCTAAAATTATATCGTAAAAAAAGATAATAAAAATTTACTTTCTATTTTTACTCTGAATTGTAAATTTTTCTTTAATTTATTGAAAACAGCCGTAAAAAATTATATTTTGTTCAGTTTTGAAATTCCTTCAATTCATCAGTTCAAATTTTCCTCTAGAGTTCATTCAGTACACTTTTCGTCGTGAAACTCTTACTATTTTCTTTACAAATTCGAATAAGAATTACTGCAGTCAGTATTTTATAAATTATGTGAAAATTACTGTTTTTTTCTTTGTTTTTTTTTTTAAAAAGTTCATTATCAAATTTGTTTATTATAAATGCTTAATATAAATAAACATATGCACAAATGAGTAAGATACGAACGCTCATATTGTTCAAGACAATAATAATAAATAATAAATTAGAAAAAAAAAGATGTTTGTATTTTTAGACAGACCATTTTTAAGTTATAATTAAAGTGTTAAAGTTAAAAAAAATGAAATTAACAAATGCCACATTTATCATGTTGAGAAGGTCTTTTTTTGGTATGATAAAAAAAAAATTTACTTTTATTTAATTATATAATTGATGATCGGATTGACACTTTCTTTTATTGATTAATTTTTATTTAACTGATATTTGCAGTGTGGGTGAGTTGTACTATCGAATTTATGCCAGTCTAATACAAATTTCGTATGTTAAGAACACTTAATATATCTGATCGTTCAGAATTGCATATCGGGAATTTTTAAAAATGATAATTTAGTTCAATAATTTTTCATTCGTATATCAAATTTCTACTTACTTCTTATAGAAAATTACTTTTCATAGTATGATAAGGAATTAAAGGATAAACGATAATTTATAGATTCACTAAACAACTGATTCGAAATTAGAATGTTTCTAATCATCAGCAATTCAATATAAACGTGCTTATTCACTTCTCACACAACAAATCTGAGACTTTAGTCGCTCTCTAGATGTTTCGATTTTTTGCGAAATTCCATAAAGATAGATACAATAATTTACGTTTTCGGACCAACGACGCTGATTAAAGTATAAAATGACAGTTCTTTGATAAAATTATTGTATTTTACACAGTTTTAAAGTTTTATTTAGAATACATTTTATTCTCTGCCGCAATAATGTTTACGTGAAAACTGAAGATCTTAGTCTATTAATCAGTACTACAACTGATTGCATCTATCCATCTCAAACAGCAAAAGTGTATAGCCTTAAACGTATTCGAGATATTTCGAATTCTAACAGTATGTTTTTCTGATACAAATCCATAAATGTGGCGAAAATAGAGCGGCTTTTAATTGAACAAATATTTACCAATTTACGGCCGCAAAATAGCACCATGGAATTTTACACAATTTTAAATTTTTCTATCAGGAGAACATGATTAACCGAAGGTCATTTCAACAAAACTGAAAATGTGAACATAGATGTGTAAAAGTAAAAAGATGCATTCTTCACGTACAGCAAATCTGGATCTTTTGCCGTTCGCGAGTTTTTTCAATGTTTTTTTTTTTTTTATAAATAAATACAGTCTAGTTTCACTAAAATTATGTATAATTTTTCGATTTTTAATTACACTGTAGAAGCTTATGGTTAAATTTTTAAATGCGATTCTCGTAGTTTAACTTATAAAGTATTTATGTACGAAAACGCACCATATGCCGAAAATCTTTTTTGAGATGTCGTCTATAAGTTAGATTTGAATTTGATATATTATAGATCGACGTTATGAAAGTCTAATGCAATGAATCATTTTATTCGTCTGAATTTTTTCAGTAGTATGTAAGTGCTGTTGGATTCTTTTCGGGTTTAAGAATTGCGATTAACATTGCCTTTATCTAGGATTTTGCAATGAATGGCATTGTTTAATGTCTGATTAAGTAGTGCACAAATTTTTAGATACTCTTTTAATGAATTGATTTGTGTAACCAACAGATTTCTTCAATTTTTGTTGTTATGAACCTTGTATTAGAAGTAGTCAGTGTACTCAGTATTGTCTTGAATGTTTGAAATGGCCGACTGTCTGTTTGTGATATATTGCTACGAATATCTATAATTACTCCTTTCGAAATCGATTGATATCAATGTAACCGTCACAATGTAGACTTTCATCTACGGGCAGCCTTGATTTAACAGATACGATGTGAAAATTCACAAGTCATTGATGTACTTTACTTTGCAAATGTTGTTTATACAAATAAATAACTGATCGTGTTATATCCACTTTGCATATCTAAACGAAATTATTATTCTGTAAATAAACTTTTCCGATATTTATTTGCAACCATTGAATAGGATATTATTTGAATATACAAGTATCACATATATAGTTATATATTTATTGTCATTTAACATATGAATATAAATTGTTTTTTGTGGAAAGTATGTTCATTCATTCCAACTACTATATATGGTGTACCCTTAATATTCGGGGTAAATTATATAGTCATTTACTCATAGATATATAAGAAATACATAAATTTTCGTATGCTTTCATTTTATAAAAAAGGAAATTGAAATTGAATGCATTTCCTTATTTTAACAAATGAGTAACACACACAAAGCAATTTTCCATTTTATATATAAATTTGCTTTTTCCACTTTTACACTTTTTTATTTTGTTATGCAAAAATATTATATCTCGAAGCGTTTCAGCAAAAAGTGTTCTCACTAAAGTTCAATCGCTAGGATGATGCAAAAATCAATATTAAATAAATTTTATTTGTCAACTAAACTTTAACTATATAGTAACTTTTTTTATTAGTTATATGAGAAGTAGTAGTATATTATGAATAATTCTAGAAAAGTGTATATATCTATATTTCTATATTATTCCCAATTCAGTTCACTCCTCTTTGTATGTAATCTTATACTGTTACTATAAATGCAATTAATTTTTAATTCTGAATGTCTCTAATGAATCAAATGATAGCTATATGATATCAGCAGCATAATAATAATTCAAATGAATTCCATTTATAGTTTCTATACTGTGTAGAGAAATCGAACATATGTCAGAAATGATTGGATTTAGGTAGTAATTACTTAATACATATTTAAGGGTGTGGTTGATTGTGTAATTAAGAAATACTATCCAGGTCCACCAACATAGGCAGCTATGTTTTTGGTGGTTTCTTCTTTTCACATAAAATGAAATAAATTTTAATTAATTAAATTGAAAATTATGTATGGTAATTTGATAATGGAAAAAAAATTGCTTTTGCTTTGCATACTCGTATTAACGAAAATATGGAATGCATTGATTTTAAATTGATTTATTGTTCAAAATAGAGAGCAAAAAATATTGAAATTTATGTAGTTGTATTAAAATAATCAAGCGGAAAATATAGTTGACCATTATAAACTATGTCACAAGGATTTAATTGATTGTAAAATTAAATTAAATTCAACCAATTGACCTTTGTTATGTGTAGCAATGTTACATGTATTATATTATATTATAATTGTATTTCATTTCAATATTTCATTGTGAGCTCCTCTATATTCTTTCTGTCACAGGAAGTGTTACCTACAGGTACAGATATATTGTCGATAGAAGTTCGAAGAATGCAGCAACATCAGTAAAGACATACAATTTAGCAATTTAAATTATTGCAATAAATTTATTATATTGCAAAATGCAATTAACTTATTACAATTTCAATTAATAATTGCCTATATACGAGTGTATACTATCAAATTAAATTCGTCTATTTTAAATATATTTAAATTAATTTAATTTGAAATATATTTTGTCTAAGTTATGAGATCTAAAATAAAATGATTCTTGCAGAATTTAGTACGTTTTTCTACTAACAATATATTTACAGTTAAATAATTTATTCAATAATTTGATTACAAAAATACAAAGAAAATTGCAAATTTATTGCACTTATATTGTAATTGCTAAACTGAGCAATTTATATTAGCAAATAATAAATAACGGAATAAATTAATTTAAATGATAAATTCTAAAAATGCAATCAAATGTGACCAATTTAATTAATTTTAAGTTTCATATATAAATAAATCATTTTATTGTGAACATAAAACAATAATAAAATCTGCAATAATTATTTTGGTGCAACACTTTTCGAAAATTTATGTTAAGATAAAAAATGGCATTTTCTTAAATAATTCATCTACAAATTGTTTGATTTTGTTTTAAATTACTCGTAACCGTAAGTAACGAATACTACCAATTATTTGCTATTATAATAATTCCGATTATTACTAAATTAAATCAATTTATTGCAGTTATTGAAATATTACGTTCATGTAAATATAACATAGTATGTTCCTTATTAAAATGATACATTGTACACATTACCAGTATTTGTATACAATTAGATTGAGTCCAGATCATAAAGGTTAATAGGTTATATTTAAGATATTGCAACTATGTGATTCTATAATTTTTTTTTTATCCTTCACCTCGTTTCAAATGATCATATAATGTACTCGTACATATATATTGCTCTCAATTGATTATAAAAAAAAAAAATATTACTAAACCTTAAAATAACTTTACAATTTTATTTAAAATACAATTTGCTAATCGCTAAGATCAATTATTATTAGTATCATTATTATATCATTAACAGTCAAATGCGTATTTTTCATTTTCACTTACTGGTCGCCGCAATGTATGACCGATTTAATTCTACTTACTTAATTTAATGTCCAAGACGAGCACAAGCAAATATTGATGATAATATATAGATTCGCCTTTCATGTTGCAATACTTTATACATTGAGAACCATGACATAGACTGCGAATCATGGTCATCAGTTTAGATGAAATTGCATTCTACAATCAATACTATCGAATGCCTGCTGTTTTCCATTTAATCAACTGGTTCACAATAATTCTTAAAGTATTATATATGGTTTGTACAAAACCTACCAGGTCTTGTAGCTGTCGACTGAACTCTAAAAATCTTAAACCTCAGGCATATTCAGAAGCCCGTGGCAAGTACTTAATCATTCTTTTTATTTGCAATAAGTATTTTACCCATGTTGAGTTTCTTCTTGTGACACAATAAATTTGCGGTTTAAATTTGTTATTTTATAGTCTAATGGTATCCACAATTCTCTTAGGCAGTGAGATCATGCTATGAATATAGATGTTTAGAATAGGAATCATTTTGTTCTCGATTGTATATCATTCTTCTCATTCCATCATTAGTTCAAACAAATTTCTATATTGTAATTAAAATTGTTATTTGTTATTTTATTGATCGTGAAGCTTTTAAAGTGATCGGAGGAGAATCTTCACGTATCGTAGTACACTAGCGCGTGTAATCGATAAATTTCCATTTTATAAGCAAACTGATCTCTTGAATAAATATACAATTTCTACGAGTACTTGGAATGAAAATATTGTAATAAATCAATATTTAGATTGCTCAATAATTTTTATAGCTTGAAATTTCTACTCACAATATTTATATTACTAGTAGTACACGTACGAATTTACTGAAATTGATTACAAGTAAATTATGTTTTGGAAAATTAAAATAATTTATTTTAAATTATTCATGTCTATTTTTAATTTGTAATGAGAAAATGTTTTTTTCTAAAGTATTAATACTTTTACAGACGCGATAGTATAAACACACTACAATTAATACTGCTAATGTTTTACTCATTTTTATTATAAGCAATTAAAGTGTTGAAGCAATTGATTTTCTTATAATTTTATTTTACCAATCATTCATTCAAGTATCATTAGCCTTGAAATAATAAGAAAAAAATAGATTTAATTAGTGTAATTGTCTTTTTTAATAGTACATCTCAGTATATGTACAAGTAGTGGTTTAACATTTATGGAAAAAAATTCTGATCTTAATAACTGTCATTCAATGTAACTCCGGATGACTATATCAAATATATCATCTCGATTGTGTCTACCTACTATGTGCATATGGTCTCTTTTAACAACGCGACATTCAGTTCAACAATGCGTCCATTTAGTTTTGATCGCACCCGATCTCTACTTGATCTAACCGCAAGTTATTAGATGTTGCATATCAAAATCGTGATTTTATCGCTTGTTTCGACAATTGCTAACAATTGCAATAACAGGCAGTTGATGATCGTTCAATATTATTGGATTTTGTACAGGAATCATTAGATTGCCATTAAATAGAAAATTGCCAAGGTCAATCTTCAATATTATCATTTTCTGGATGCCTTTTACTATCATTGTCCAGGATACGTATGGGTCCATGATTTTATAGCAGTTCTATAGAATCTGAGTACATAGATATGTCCAGTGTGACCCCCTTTAGATTCCAAACGCATGGAAAATCAAAATTTCATACAAACGGAAAGATTTTGTAAACACAAAATTTAAATTATTACTTTCGTAGTACTTGCAAAAATTATAGAAAATGGATTTTTTCTTTTACGTATACACAGTGTATTTTAGTGTTTTATTTTTATTTATTTTTATGTATTATGATTAACTTTGAGGTATTTTTATGATCTTCACTTGCTAAATTTAGAATAAGTCTCAAAAATTATAAACATTTAAACATTTAGATATAATGATATATGAGGAGTATATACACCACTGTGTCTTATACGTCAATATAATTTACATTACATTTAAATAAATATTTTATAATTTTATTTGATTTTCTTGAAAATTTCATGTAAGTGATTTTTGATAATTTATAAATAAAATCTTATATATTTACAATTATAATTCGAGAAAAAAATATGAATTTGTCGACAATATGTAAATATCGTTTGAATACCTAAATTTTATACATATGTGTTCGTATATACTAATAAAAACTGTTTACAATAAAGTATGACCTGCCAATATAAAAATTATATATTTATATTGAACATTTTTACGGTAGCTGCAGACCTTAGTTGGTAAATCGAAACTAATCTCTGTTAAGGAAACACTAAATTTTGGAGGTATGGATTAGTTGCAAGGCACTATTCCAATTTTTTTTTTTTTCTCCACACTTGAGCATATGACGTCGACGAGCAACCGCCATTATTACCGAGCCCTGTGCAGTACAGTTTCTTCATTTCATCTCGTGCCACAGGTACTACACTCCGTAATACCGGTTGTTTGCGATCTGCAAGTCTTCACAAATCCACGTTTTATAGTATATTTCATCAGAAAATTTTTAGTATTTGCCTGAGGCAACTATTTCCGGAAACTTGTATTTTTATGACATTATGTTACTCTGTATGCGGCACTTATCTGATTCAGCACCACCGTTAAATGTCAAGAGGCTTCCCAACCAAACATTGAAAGTCCTCTACTTCATTTATTTATTCGCCATTGATCGTAAGTGAGCATCTCATTGACGTACAAATCTCCATTATTTTCGTCTTTGAAACATTCATTTTTAAACGAACAAATGAGCTGTATTTCACAAGTCATTCGAAATTCACTCGCGATAGCAGATAAATGTCGTCAGCGAAAAACGGGATCTTTAAGACAAACGGTAAAAGACCCCATCTGATTCTATGCGGTATTTACCTTGTGAGCAGGAACAATAGCGGTGATAATATGTATGCCTGTTTCACACTTGAATCTGAATGTACATAAAAATTTTATCAAGAGCGATTTTTAAACTGTTTATAGTTTGATTTGACCTTCCATTCTAAATCATTGTACAGTTAGTTTACTTTCCAGACGGTAAATTTCCATCATGTTGTTTGAATTTGCAAATAAATATACACAGTAGATACTCGTGTAAGTATGCATAGTATAATGTCTTGAATATTTTGATTTATACAGGAAAATATTTTATACAACAATCGCATTTTATTATTGTTATTAAGTATATATCGCGTACTTTATATGCAAATTAAATTTTCAAATTAATTTTGCGAAACTCTGAAAATTGCAGACAATTTTATATCGTCTGAGGATTTTTTTTCTTTTTTATATTATAAAACTATTAATATATTTATGTGTATGTACTAAAGCATAATTTAATTTAAGACTGTTTTTTCACATTTTAATATATAATGAATACTTGTACTTTTACATATAGTTTACGTTTATATTATTAAATGTCCAAGAGTTTTAATTTTTATTTGATTCCAAAAGCACTAAAATAAAATAATAAGCAAACATATTTTTATTAAAAGTAGGTTTCAATTTAGAACAATGATTTAAACTGTTATATGGTAAACATGATTTTGTTCAGACATTTTCTTTACAGATCTCTAGTTTTCAATTAGATTACAATTTATAATTAAAGACTAATTAAAGGAACAAAAAATTCGAGTACTTTTGAATTAATAATAGTTTTTTTTGAGAAAATGAAAATGCCATTTGTACTAATCTCATCAAATATTTTATGCTGAAAGTATAGTAATTAAATTACAAAACATTCTTGTTTTAGTATAAATAAAAAAGGTTAATGACAGTTTTCAACATCGCCTTAAACAAAAACAAATTAACAAATTCAATTATTGAAACATGAATTTAATACCTTTATTTTATGCTAGCAAAGACGCATCTTCTTAAATTGTGTTTAAATTGTTATAATTTTTATAAAATTTAACTTTTCAAATTTTATTCCTATTTTTTATTTTAAAAAACTGACAAACTTGTGTGTGAATTGACTAAATTCAGTTGGTTACTATTAGTAGTATATGATTTGTGTAAAAGATAATAATTGAATTGAATATTTAATTGGTGACTGGGTAATTTTATTTTATTTTTATTTTATTTTTATATCTTTTATTTTTATATGTTATTTTATGTCTTTTATTTTTATAGTTTTTTTCATTTTTTAATTAATATTATTAATTTATTTTACTTAAATTATTGGTATAAGTTATTATTATTAAGTTTATTGTTTCACTTTTAGAAAAATAAATAAAATTTTTTACTAATTAATTAAAATCAAAAATAATTATTTCAACAGCTGTAATGCGACCGCTGAATAATTCTCTACCCGATGGTACATTAATACGTTCCGATGAGGCTGATAATGGATTTGTAGCTGGCATTGCCATTGCTATAGCCACAGCTATTGTGTTTATTGTGGGCGCGGTAAATAATTTATTATAATATTGCAAATTGTTTTTTTTTTTTTATTTATTTTTAAAACAATTTTTTTTTTTCATTTTTAATTATAGATTGTTTTTTATGCATATCGACATTATTTGCATAGAAATTTAACATCAATGAATTTTGATAATCCTGTATATAGGAAGACAACAGAAGATCAATTTAGTCTGGATAAAAATCCACCATCACGAATGTATGCAAGTACTGTGGATGAAGAGGTAAGAGCATTAACACGTGATTGTACTATTAGTATAAGATAAATTTTATATTAATATAACTATAAATATTCGTATAAATATA